>WHPZ01584764.1:9670-23820 GCA_016617965.1 Macrosiphum rosae | reverse complement strand
TCACAGAATAGATTAAATTTGTTACTGTGGTTAAATGTTCAAGAGCTCATTATATTTTTTTGAAACTAATTAAAAATTAAAATATTAAGTAATACTTATTCTTAAATACCTGTATAAATAAAATAATATAAATAAATAAATAAATAAATATCTGTCATCAGTGTACTTATTAGTTAATAGTTATTAGAATGATAAGAAACAAATTAAAGATAACGGTAATCAAACTGTGGTATCAGTCGGGATGGGGGTACTCACGGACTAAGTTTATTACTATTTTCTTTGTCTATGGTATGACTAAATAAATTTATTTAGTCATGGTCTATGGTTTGTTCTATGATATAATCACAGAACAATATTAATATAATATTATCCTATTACATACATATTAATATGTATATGTGTTTAATCTATGCTAGAGATCTCTAGTCTTCATGGTGTATTTAGGATACTATTTTAAATCATGATGTAGACACACAGAATACAGATATAACAGTGGCGAGGGGCCGACTGACCCAGGGTGCTATAAACCAGGTAGCACCCTGGGCCCCCATTCGTATTTATAATACAGGCCCCGATTACCATTTTCGGGACCTTTCTTAAATTTAACTCTAATTGTAATCTATAACTCTTTCCTAATTTTTTTCTTCTTCTTTCTTCTTTTTTCAGCTTAACGGTCCTTGAAGGGCCTGAGTTTAAAAAAAATTTAAGGGCCAATAATTAATTTTGCACCCTGGACCAAAAGTACCCAGTCTGCTGTTGGCGGAGATATATGAAGTAACTTTATAAATTTAGCGAACAAAATCGTTCGGCGTTCTCCGTCAGACGTAAGTTAGAACAGCTCGGCTCCCAACCCGAGTTTACTGGCATAGGTCTGCAAATAAAACATCTGATCGAACAAGGGGTGTGACATTTACTGTTCGGTAAACGATTGCTTGACGCGGTCAAACATTTTGAGCTCCTCTTCTTCAAACTTCCACTGCACACCTTGCTTAATGAGATTGATCAAAGGAGCAATTAACGAAGCTTGATGGTCGGCGAACTTCCGGTAGAAATTGCAGAAGTCTGGCAAAAGGCACTGTGTATGTGCGAATCTTGAACTGTACATCTTCAGACACGGTGAAACAGCACTATATAGCTGGTGCAGGCTGGTCATTAAAAATGTGGGTGAATTCTTGGAGAAGACATAATATACTTTGTCGTTGTTCGACCGTTATCTCAGCGTCATTGAACATAAGTTCGTTGAGCCGATTTGATAGTGGATATCTGGGACATGCGTGGTTGTTAATACAGTAAATTTCCAAATTTCTAGTTGGTGATGAAAAGTGAAAACCTGTCCAAACTATTCATACTAGAGACTAGAGAGGCAATGTTCCAATTCAGTGGGCACGACGTGTTCGGTAGTATAATAGACATTTAGACGGGTGATCTGGAACCTCTCCATCGTCGCCTTTGAATAAATATTCTTTTCCCCATTGAGGAAATTTGATACATTGTTCAGCATAGTCAAGAACAACTCTGTATTTGGATAGCCAGTCATCTCCAAGGATAATGGGGGTAGCAAGTTGTGGGGAAAATACCTGGGGCGTCTTGGCTGTTGAGATGGTAACTCCAGTTACAGGTAAGATGGACAAAAGCTAAGGATTAAGAGACCGATTCTTGATGGTGGAAAAAAATTCTTCGGATATGGCCGAAACGGAAGCTCCAGAATTGAGCAAAGCAGAACCAGACACACCACACACTTTGACGGGAAATTGTGTGGCCGCAGACCAAAGCTGCTGGCGGAACAACTTCTTCACCTCCTCATAGGTGGTTGGAACAGGCATACGTGAAGCCAATCATACTCTGGAACCTCTGGTCAACCGCCGTTGAAACAATTCAACAAGTTAATGGCCGTGTGAACAATTATACAAGAAGTATTGATCCAGCTGGTTTAAGAACTTCTTTGAGTGCACATTCTGACGATGGCCACTGAGCTTCGACACAACATTAGTAAAACTTTCCGACTGACTAAATGACGCAGAGTGCAGACACATACGACTGGCCAGACGGATTTAGTAAGTGTCGAGATTCATTTATATGGGCCTCTGTCGAATTGTATATCGGCTGGAATGATTGCGCTTGAGATGTAGAGTTGGTCGGGGGTACCTTTAAATCGGATTGTATCTGTTTCACAGTTTCCTTAAGGTATTCGACGTCATCGTGGATCCTCGCCATTCTATCGTTCTATCGTCAGATTTCGTGAATGCAGTTCGCTGATCGACTGAGTTGCGGTGAAGAATGGCAATATTTTTCTCAGTTTTATACACTCGTAACTCGACTGCATGTCTGCATCTTGCCGTTTAGTAAAACCACTAAACTGATTTTCTAGACGGTTAAACCGTTGTGCATGATCGCTGGCATTGTCATTTATAATGGCGATAAGATCGGCGAGGGTAGGTTCAACTTTGGTAAACGTTGGTGTATTCGACGTATTCATTGGTGGTGACAATAAGTGACATTGTGGTCGTCGCAGGCGGTCAAATAGACGACCTGGAGGGTGAGTATCTCACTTACAGGCGCCAGGCGGCGTACATAAATGGTAGGCACGGAAAATCAAACAATTGAAATGCGAAAGAACACAATCAGTAGAACTGAATCCCTAATTCACAATGAACTCCAACAGGAAATTAAGAAAAAACAAATAAATATTGACTCAGTCTAAAACGAAATTGATATCTATTATCTACATAACCAAGAGGTTTTCGATTCGTACACCGTAGTAGAAAAATAGTCCGTGGTCCGATTTCCGTTTGGCCGATTTGTTCGCGAGTACTCCGTCATTATTTGGAATTATCTTGTCATCGCAGCTATCGAGGAACAATCTTAAATTATATTTTATTAAATAGTTACAACAAAATATTTTTACTTTCAATAAATAAAAATATATACTTATTATTTATATCTAATATTAGGTATATATTTTAAATATATAATAATATATTTAGGTATTTTATAATATATTTATGAACTTAAAAATGTGGTGGCCCTGAAAAGGGCCGTTTTAAATGGTTTATAATTTAAGATTGTCCCTTTATAGCTGCGATGACAACATAATTCCAAATAATGACGGAGTACTCGCGAACAAATCGGCCAAACGGAAATCGGACCACGGACTATTTTTCTACTACGGTGTACGAATCGAAAACCTCTTGGACGTTTTTCAATATTTTGAAATTTTTTCCCAAACCCAAAAGCCATACACTATGGGGAAAATCGATCGGAAAATCGAAAATAATAAAATCCGACCGCTGATTATTTTTCTACTACGATGTACGAATCGAAAACCTATTAGATGTTTTTCGATATTTTGAAATTTTTTCTGGTCGGAAAATTGAAATTATATAATTATAAAAGTATGTTTACGATAGGTTTCGAAAAAACCAAGGTCCTTCACGTCAGTCACATTTTTAAAATTTTATTTTCTACTTAGAAGTTAGAATAATTTGATCAGGGATATTATTTTATTTTGCACTTGGAAAATGAACGGGTGAAAAAAAATAGTATAAAATTATTATTGTTGTGGTAACACTGCAGAGTATTGATGTAGTGATGGTATTACGGTAGTGATATGGACTTGTTCTCCAGAGTCCAGACCCATAAGCCATACTTCAACCGCAATATCAATTTTGTTACAAACTTGTCTTGTGTAAAAATTCTCGTTTTCCACACATGCTTTTTTCTTTTCCCGGATTATTTTGAAAAATTTTGGTAATTTTTCCTTAGGACAATTTTGAATTTTCAATAAAAAAATTGAAAATTGAAGCTTTTTTTTCTGCTCAAAATGACTGTGTCAGACACCAGACACATTTGAAATAAAATATAAAATTGGAGTTTGATGCGGCCTGTTGTCTGTAGGAAGTCTTCTTCTTTAAGTTAAAAAACAGTTATCACAATCCGACAATTCTATAAGGTCTGAGAATTATTCCCTTGAAGTAATTTTTTTCTCAATATAATACATCCTATCAACATCCCTAAATAGGTATCGGGTAGTAGATTATTGGAAAAGTATTATAATTAAGATAACTAAAATATAAAATTTAATTTTCCAATTTTATAAAATTGCGGAAAATTTGAAAAACTGGAATTGGGCGCCTTAATCCAGGAATGACAACAATTTATAACAATTGAATGGGATTTTGTATAATAAAAATAATATGCAAGGTGGCTTATTCAATGATGTTAAATGTTAATATTAAATCAGTTGCTGGATATCAAATTTCGAATTAATTACACTTTTGCACCGTTAAGAGTGAATTTATTAATTTATAATTTGAGCTGTAAATAATAACCTTAGGCAGCAGAGGCAAGTACCGGAAAGATAAAATATTACACATAGAATTTTTTTATTATTTGTGATTTATCAATAAGTCCAAATACATAATATTATTATCAATTAACCGGTACAGCGATAATATTATTTAATTATTATTATTACATAAAATTGCACACATTTTGTTAATAACATTAAATAGGGTATACTATAATATACTATATTGTATTTTAAATTCTTAAAACGATTTGATAGGTATATTAATCAGACTTGTATAGTTTTCATTTGAAATTACATTTTGTTTTATTATTCATTTTAACATTTATTTTTTAATTATTTTTTTAATTTTTGGACATAACAAAAACGCATTGACTGCAATAAAACATTCTTCGTGTTACAAAAAAAAGAGGAAGATGAATACTTTTTCTTGTTATTATTTACTCAATTAGAGGAACACATCATTGATACAAGTTATAATCATAATAATGATGAGAACAAATTATTTTTTGTATAGCGATGAACATGTTCTAGTAGTGGTTGGAAACCTGAAAAATATATATTTTATTTTAGAAACTTAAACATACATTCAATAATTATGTTAGGAATAATAACACTTAAAACTATTGAATAACAAGAATTTATACAGGTATTAACATATATTATGTTGATTTAAAGTTACAATATTTATTAAGCTACAATACTTTTCATAAGAATAATAGATTAATGATTGTATCAATAATAATAAAAAAAAAAAAGGTGGGTAAGTGGATCTCGTTCTACTGTACAGTAGGTTACAAGTGGGTCACTGTAGAATGGATGGTATTAAATTTGAATTCAATGATATAAAATATAATTATATTTGAAAAAAGATTCTGAGCGGTCACGATTTGTCAGTATGGATATTTTATATTGTTATTACTTATTATTAATACTGTAGTCGGTAAGTTGAATTTATATTATAAAATTACAAAAAATAAACTATAATCTTTATTCTTGGTTTTTACTTATTTAATATGTAATTTCGTCCAAATTTGAACTTAAAATAATTATAAAAAAAACTGTTCATGTATATTTTTACATTGGCTACAGAAATAACTACTTACGTTGAACCTTATTTAAATTTTCAATCCTTAACTATAAAAGTTGTACATTTTATACATTTTTAAACTTTTAATTTGATATATTGTCAAAATTCAAACTTGAAATGCTTATAAATATAATTATGCATATGTATTTTTAATATTTATCAAACTGCTACAGTAAAAATATACCAGGAGCCTTGTATTAAATTTTCAAGCTTTTTGGTCAAACAAATAAAATTGAAATTTGAAATTGTTCATTAACAGCTCAAAACGAGTCATAATATTTTCAATATTTTATGGTGTATAGAAAATGAGAATATAAACATACAATGAAATTTTCATTTATCTACAGTTATTTGTGTTTGAATTACAACAAAAGAAAAAATCGCTACATGATAAATCGAGTGATCATCCAATTTTGTAAAAATATGAACTTCAAACATTCATAAAAATTAAATTTGATTTACTTGTAATTTTTTTTTGATAAAGGTAGACAAACTTATAAGGAATCTTGTATTACATTTTCAAATTTTAGATTTAAAAAGAAAAATTGTTGTGAATTCTCAACTCTCAACATTTTTCCATATTTTGACAAGATTTGAAATTTAAATGCTTTAAAAAAAAAATGTTACTTAAGATTTTTAATATTTTTCAAATGTAATTATAACAATATAGTAGGAGCCTTGTATTATGTTTTCAAGCTTTTTTACCCAACAAATAAAATGTTATTGACATTCATAGATAAAAAAAAACTAAAAAACTTGGAAACTAAAAATGTTGCCAACAAAACTTTGAGTAATAATTCCCGTTTTTCCTTAATTTTTATGTTGTTTTTCCCAGCGCTTTGAAAACTATTTACAATTTTTAATTTTGACCTCCTAAATGCACCAACTAGATTCACTTTCCCATCGAACAAGATACTGTTGATGAAAATCAAAGCATTATTTTGACTACTTATCGTTTACACAGACACAAATAAAAAAAACACACATCATTGTAAAATCAATACATTCATCTGTCCGCTCAGAATCTAAAATAAGTATGTATTATTTTCAAGTAATTTAAAATTAGTTTTTATATTAAGGACAAAAATTAAAGCTTATGATCATGTTTGAAATAAAGTCGTATTAGTTGATAATAATTAATAGTTTAATAGTTAATAATTAATAGTTTTTTACAAAAGCTACTACAATAATAATTAGTAAATGTATATTTTACCTTCTTTAACTTTGTTGTCTAACATCTTTACAATAAGATTAAACCGATTAACTTTGGTCATGGCTGTTAAGTATTCTACAATAAGATCTAATTCACTATTGGGATCAAACTTTTGGTTCAGAGTTTCCAAAAACTTGGACATGATTTCTTCATCCAAATTTGTACTTATAACTAAATAAAATACAGTCATTAGTTATTAATTATTTTAAGATAATAAGCATAAGTAAATAGTAATAGGTACATATAAATGTCAGAGACTGGTGATCAGTGCATTATTAAAGGTCTTTATGGCAAGCACACTATCACAGATTACTAAGTGTTGGTAGACAAATATTTATGCTAATGTGTTGTATAAATAGGGGTTATTTATAAATATAGAAAATATGTCAACATTATAAAATACTCTATTTTGGATAAATGATAGAAGTAGGTAGGTTATATTTTCTGAGTTTGCTAACAAATTTCTATAAATATGTAGAATGGGGTGAAATAAGTACTTAAAAACAATAATATATATAAAAATAGAAATATATTACGAATCAATAGATTTTACACAAAAATAAATAATAAAATAATAGATTTCTTGTTATACTAAAACAGTAAAACATAATATAAAATATGTTTTAAATATAAACTGTTGTTAGAAGAAAGAACATGCACCACCTATAGGGTTCTGGTTAAAAGGATGCTACTTCCATTTGGAGGCTTTTATAGATATTTTTATTTTGAAGCAAGTTATGAATATTTTAAAATTTACTAAAAATTACAATTATACCTAACTTGCTTTGTAATTAAAATATCAATAAAAGCCTCATAAAAATCCTAAATAATAATTTTACATTTAAATTTTATAATAGGTCAATTTACTCTTACTTTAAAAATAACAGAGTAAAATGGATTATTAG
Organism: Macrosiphum rosae; assembly: GCA_016617965.1. Taxonomy (NCBI): domain Eukaryota; kingdom Metazoa; phylum Arthropoda; class Insecta; order Hemiptera; family Aphididae; genus Macrosiphum; species Macrosiphum rosae. Next base: position 16,306 of record WHPZ01584764.1, on the reverse strand, counting down.
AGTATAATGCACCTTATTACTTATCTACAATATTTTGTAAGTTAGCATTTAACAATTTGATCAAATTTGTAACAATCATTATTCACCAAGACCGCACATATTTCTTGAGAGAGGTAACAAAAAATATTTTGTAAGTCATAAATCTTAAATTTAAATAATTGAGAGTTCATAAAATGTATATCTTTTAAATAGTGGGACGGCTCCCTTTCCCCCTCTACCCTACGGATGGCCTTGTAATTCACTATGATTTGCATATTTGCCATCTTTATTCAGATTAGCACGACATTATGTGTCAATATGTCAAGATGACCATCATCATAGTACTTACCCCTAGGTAAATCTTGTGGTTTAATACTCCGCAATAGTTTATGATATAATTCATAATTATTTTTTTGACTGGCTATTTTCCAAGTTTGTAAAAATTCTTTAACATTAGACACTGGTTTCATACTTATTTCGTCGTTGTCACAATTTTTACAAGGAGATTTATCAATTCCATTGATTACATTACCATTCATTTTCTGAAATTCACAGTATAATTATAACAATAAAGTAAACATAATTATAAGCTTAAGCCAAAGAAATAAATTTTACCGTTGAATTATAATGGCCATTCATTTTAGCTGAGTTAATTTCATTATTGCAAATTTTCTGAAATGTACAAAAATATGAATATAATTACTACCTATAATAAAGTGAATAAAATTATGACATAATGTCTAAAAACAAAATAAGAACCGTTGAATTATGATGACCATTTATTTTAGCAGAATTGATTTCAGTAACGTTCAATCTTTTTGGTTTTTGAATTTCCGGGGCTAAAGATTTAGTCATCAATACAGGCACAATATCAGGTGTTAAAAATTGCCAACGTTTTCTTGTTCCTTCATTTTTAAACATTTTGTGACGACCCCATTTTTTTTTACGTTGTTGCCACTCGTGCCAAGGACACAATTGACAAATGCATTCTGTTAAACAACCAAAAGAATCGGCTTCATACACATACTCAACATTGTCTTTGCTTAACTCTGAAAGTTCCATATAAGATACATGGAATGGGTCTTCTATGTCCCATACAGTTTCATCATAGTGCCTAGTTATTTCACGAACCCTAGAAAAAGAGCAAATTATATAATATAAATTAAAAAAATTGATTTAATATATTTTGTTATTTGAATATAAATATTACCTAATTAATTTTTTTGGATGCATGTTTGTTATTATATTTTTTAATTCTTTTACAAAATTGAGGGCATTTGCATTGTTACAATCATATTTTAATGTGGATTCAAATGATCTTAATGCCTGTCATAAAAAAATACAATACTTAATATCTATAACTGATAAACAGTTTAATAAGATAATTCAAAATACTTACTAAGCAATACATAGATATAGCTTTAAAACATGACCCTCTTCGAAAATGCGCCTTTACGTTTCTTGGGTCACTTTCAATCACTTCTCTTAAATCGTCCAATGCTTTTCCGTATGTTTTCAATTTTATGACTAAAATTGATAAGTAAGAATTAATAATAAAAACTATTATAAATTAAAACAAACAAATAATAATAAAAATAAACATGGTTTAAAAATACCTATATTTCTTTTTTTTAAATACAACACTATACTGGGTTTATCTAATGTATTGAATTAGAAGAATCACTCTGTATACATCTACAGTTGTAGTATACAATACTATAGTCAACTAATAAGAAACTATTAATATAGTACCAATATTTAAATACGACAAAATATGCAATTTAATGTAAACAATTTAATCATTAGTTGATAACTACTAACTATGTAGGTCATGCCTTAAATAATTTTAATGTATTATAACATTTTTTAGGCTATACACCAGTTAGGTAATATACTAGTTTAGTATACGAAATGCACTTAATATAATTTAATGGTATTGATCAATTGTTTTTACCTATAAGTTTTGCCTTGTGGTATGAAAAATATATTTCTGTGCAATTCAAATGTTATCAACATTGTATTATTATACACTATACACAAATATTCTTTATGAAACGTCACTTTAACCAACATACACAAGTATGAATTTAAGTTATAACTATACACAGGGCTGGATTGGACAAATTCACCGTAATGGATGTGTTCAATTTGAATTCAATGATATAAAATCATTGCACATGAAAAATGTTTATAGTAAAATCATTAAAATTGTTATTATTATATTAAATATCTAATTTCAACAAAATTTGAATTTTAAATAGCTAAAAAAAAGTTTCATGCATTTTTTTTTTTAAGATATTTTGGTGAAAAACTTTGTTTTAAATTTTCAATCCTTAAAAGATATAAAAATTGATCATTTTATAATTTTTTAACTTTAAAACAATTTTGAAGATTTAGTTGAAATTTGAACTTAAAATGATTATAAAACAAAACTGTGACAATGTATTTTTAATATTCTTATACTACTATTGTATGAAAAACTTTGTATTAGGTTTTCAAGATTTTTGATTCAAAGGAAAATTATGATGAAGTAGAAAATCAAAGAATTTTTACTGTCCCAAAAAGAGACGATACACACACACAAAAAAAACATACCATTGTAAAATATATACATTCATTACTCCATTTGATCTAAAATATTATATAATAATGTACTGTTGAATTCTGTAATAAATAGTAGAACTCCCACACTGGATACTAAATATTTTAAAAATTTTAAACCTAGAATATATAAAAATATGCAGAACCATTACCCTATAGTACCTTTACTTTTAAATTAATAAATAATAAATAATGAGATAAATGATTAATTTCTACTCAACCAGATAAATTTTAAAATTAATAAGCATAACTTTTGTATTAGTAATTTATTCTATATACCACATTACTATCAAAGTTACATGTTAAATTACCCCTTTAATATTTCGATGTCTTCTGGTAACAATGAAATTCTAAATAACTTATTCATATAATCTTTGTACTAATATAGGTAGGTACCCAATTTGTTATTTTACCTTCTTTATTATTATTTTGTATTTTATAATTATTTATTTGACTCCCAGTTATAGGTATATATCTATGTAATTAATAATTTATACCATTGTTTTATTAAGTTGGTAGATATAATTATAAAAATGTATTAATTATTAAGTATTGTTATGTTATTACTAAATTGTAAATTAGACATTGTCTGTATGAATTATAAATACATTTTAACCTATGATTTGCATAATTGAGTCTCTATGCTTAAATAATATAACGTAAAAAGAAAATGGTTGTCTTCAATTATTTTTGTTAATACACTATTACCAAGCCATTCATTTAATTAATAAAACTCTCACTATTAACGTTATTGAAAATAATTTTTTTTCCATAATTATATTTTACAATTTTAGATTCTGAGCTATGGATAAATTTATTAAATTTACAATTATGTGTTTTTCTTTTGTATCTGTCACCACCATTTGGAGCAGTAAAAATGCTTCAATATCAATTTTAAAAATATTTAAATTCAATTTAAGGTATAAAAAAAACCTATTCACGCTATCTACAAGAATACCGGTGTCTGGTGGTATTGACTTTAAACTTATAAGTTAGTAACAGCTAGTAATATTATATGAAATAATATAATAATAATAACTATTTATTATAATATGCAATTTGGTTTTGGCAAAAGTTAATTCAACCTAGGTATGAATAATACAACGAAATATCTTTAGAAATAAAGAATTGACAGACTATCTCCGCTCAGGATCGTTTTTATAATCATATACAATGATTTATCATTGAATTCAAATTTAACACATCCATTATGGTTTCCTACTTAATAATGAAGGACATTCGACATTTACTTTCTAGAGCGAGATTCCCAGGTTTTCATCTTTAATGTTTTTGAATTGTTTTAAATGACTACATGCATTTTTAATTTTATACTCCAAAGCAGAATATTATTTGGAGTATTTTGATGAATAAATATCAAATTTTAATTAAATGTTAATTACTAATTAGGTATAAGTAGGTATTTAAAGTATAAATATGTGGAGTATAGTGGACCAACATTTTGGGGAGGTACCCTCGTGACACTTTACTCTGCTCATCTAATTGAGTTGTAAGTTGTAACTAATAATTGTTTAAAAATGTATAAACATGAACTAATCGTTTAAAATGTGTTTCTTATTTATCAAAGAACCTACTCCAAAAATATTCTGCTTATTTCTCATAAGGAATTACAAATGAATGTTGCCATTGAAAAAGTAAAAACTTGAAAAATGATAACTATATAAAAAATAATTTTTTTCAAAATCTTTAATAGTTTTTGAATAAGTTTCTTCAATAAAAAAATCAACTGGTATTGTTAATACTTAATAATTATAAAAAATATACTTCTAATTCATATTAAAAAAAATACAGACATATTCAATATAAAATAAAATAAAATACTTAAAAATACTGTATAATTTAACATTATACTTACATGACATAGCACGATTGTTTCTAGCTTCCGGCGTTGAATGGATGCTAATACTAGTGTTGTAATGACAAATTGCCTCTTCGTAATCATTTGATTTAAAACATTCATTTCCCAATTCCTTTTCCCGCATAGCCAAGTCTTGAGGTTTAAATGTACCACCTAAAACAATTTGGATGGTTATTTTTACAAAATATTTTAAATTTTTAAGAAAGCTGAATGATTGCCAGATATTTATTTTAAATTATTTATCTAGCATGTTTAAATAAAAAATCACTAGTTTCATAACTTGATTGTTAACACAAGTGTGTATAGTAAAAAGTATACAGTTTATATCTATTTTTCATTTTGTTATAACTTATAAGACTTAAACTTTAAAGAATACAATTTCTTTGGTAAGATTAATGTACAAAAAGTGAGTGGTGAACCCTGAATAATACGTGTTTGACTTTAACAATCAAGTTAAGCCAAAATGCCAACATATTAATAAAAATAATGAGATACATAAAGCAATAATTGTTTATAAATAATAAGTATTATTGTCTTATATGAAAAAAAAAATAATTTAGTTATAAACATTGAAAAATTCTTAGAATACAAATATGAAACTAATTTTTTAGTAGTTTGATACTTTGGTATACATTTTGTCCAGTGACCCTCAAAAATATGTTTCATGTTGTCAGATTGACAAGAATGATAACAATTTGGGGTGGTTAACTTACATTTAGACATAATGTCCACATAACTCTTCATAGATTTAACTCTATCATGATAACTTGCTGTATCATTCAATCCAACTGACAAACTATTTGAATTCATATTTTTTTTCTTATGCGCTTGTAACTTGTCAACCTTTTCTTTGATATCTAACTTCATTATCTCAACTTCAGGATCATATTTATTCCATTTAGAATATGAGGCTTCCAATGGTTCGTTTGGCACACTAGATATTTTGTGTATTGATAATTCCTGTTCAGGCAAAAGAATACATATTTTAATATTTTAAGTAGAAGATAAGTTAAAGGAATCAATAATATTGTTCTCAATTAATTTTAACTTCAAATAATACCTTTTCACTATCAAACATTGATGTCAGATCAATGGATTCTCGAACTGGTGGTTCACTGTGACCATTCATAAGGCTTTTTGAGTATTGCCTTACAGATGATAAATCTTTTTCTTGTTGATTTGACTTTTTTATCCATTTCTAAACAAAGAAATATTTAACCATCATAAATGTTTAGATTCATTTTAATATTAAAATATTAGAATATTAGATTAAATCGTTTAAATTTAGTGTAGTGTAATATGTTAATGACATTATACACTTAACGTAAATTAAAATTACCAACATTTTCAATAAGAAAAATTCGATACTTATTGATTCGTAGTATCATTGCCTTATATACAGGAAAGTACATTATGCTGATATATCGCACAACTTCTCGAAAGCTCGATTTAAAACTGATACAAAGTACAAACCAATATACACAAATAATATCCTTAAAATCTTTAAAATTTTTAACAAATTGGTTGGTGCATGGATATAGGTACAGCTATAAGTTGCCCCCACACGTATCATGAAAAAAAATGGCTCTTTTCAGTTATCATGACTACCAACCATAGTATGTACATATAGATCCAGAAGCATCACTTTCTCGGACAATTTAATTTAAAAACATCCATAGACTCAATATGAAAAACCACTTTTAGTATACCATGTTCTAAAAGAGAACGGTCACTTTTCGCGCATACTACTGATGGCTGCGGCAGTGCAAAGGCCAAACTCTTCCTCCACCTTGCTAGCTGACGATCGTCAACATCTTAGAGAGACGTTGGCTAGCAAGGTAGTTGAAGTTTGTCTTTTGCACTGCCACAGCTGTCAGTTGTATGCACAAAAAGTGTGGTTCTCTTATAGAGCAAGGTATAGGTCTCAGAGTAACCTAACCTTACCTCTAAAACTATCCAAGAGGGTCTTACATAGTAAGTCGGGAGATGTTTTTAACTTAAATTGTCTGAGTGAGAGCAGCAAATTATAAGTAAAATCCATAAAATATTAAACTCATTAAGTTTAAGAGCAATAGTTCTTCAATTTAGAAAATTGAAAATTAGTTACATTACTTATTTTAATAGAGTTTATATTTTAAAGAAAACATAGTGTATCTATACCAAATTAATTATTATATATT
>WHPZ01584763.1:0-15496 GCA_016617965.1 Macrosiphum rosae | reverse complement strand
GTAATGTAATATTTGTAATTGAATAAAAGTATAAAACTATTCGATCGGCTTCCACATTCCGTGTGTAAAATAATTACTTTATTCAAAATTCAGTTAATATAAATTGTAGATCACTCCAAAGTCCAAAATATTAATATTATTATAAATGCTATCCCGATAACGACCGGATTCAACAGACGACGAACGATAATTGAATAATTATTAATTCTAAAAATACAAAATTGAAAATACATAGAACAAAAACCATATTTATTGTAACCATAGACCTATTAAGTATTAACTAAAGTTTAGTTAATTACTTTAGTTAATAGGTCTATGATTGTAACAAATATATTGGCGGGAAACATGATAGTGAATGGAAGAAACAATAAATATTGATTTTATCTTCCCAAATACTTGTTTTTGCTTATCAGGATGTTGACTTATTTTTTCGCCGTGTAGGGCTACACTACGGAAGGCGCAGTCCATTTAGTTAATAGGTCTATGATATTTCATAATTCATGATATTATAATCATAATATTGTAGTACGCTATTTTACAGTAGATAGTAGAAACCTATTGGATAAATTGATTATTATTTACCACAATTTTTAATTTTACTAGTTACTACTTTAATTAATTTGCTATAAAATTGCTGATTGGTATAGACAACAATATTATTAATATTTCGTGTTGCAAATTAGTTTAAATTCATGTTAATGTACTAATTTAATTACCAATAATTTATTGCATTAAACATTATTTTGAAATTCTGAACTCTTATTTAGTTTGTTTAATTCACAACATAATTTGATGCACTTTAATTAATATTTTAAATTTATAATTCGTAAAATAACACTTAATCATTTATTTTTTAACATAAAATTTTCATCAATAATCTAACCATGTCTCTAGAAACTGTTGAACATGCTTTAGCTGAATTCTACTGCAATCAAAATGTTGAAGTTCATAAGATTTTGTTAGATTTTCAAAACTCCGTAGATGCTTGGAACCTTGTGTGGAATATGTTAGATACATCTAAAGTAAGTAGTATATGTGTGACTACCTGAGGCCAGTGACTGGCCAGGGTGAAAATTGCTGGAGAAAACCTCCATTCCTGGTGAAAACCTATTGGCACTTTTGTATTTTATCAATCTTTATTTTATGTAATAACTATTAAATTGTAAGAAATGATTTCAATATCTGATTTTAGCCTCATGAGATACAATTTTTTGGTGCTACTACACTTCATATTAAAATTACCAAACAATGGTTGCAATTAAAACGAACTGACTATATGCTTCTTAGAGATAAAATATTGGACACCCTAATCAAATACTATAATTCAAGTGGACCGGCGAATGTAATAAATAAGTTATGTTACTGTGTAAGTAAATATTATTATTACTAAATAGTACATTTATATTTATAGTAATACATTACAATTTGTCACCAATAAGCTTTGTTATTGGTTTTCCAATAATGTTTTTAGAAGTTAGTAATATTCTCTTTATAATTACAAATTAGTGTAATTAAATTTTGTTTTTTTTTTAGCTTTGTGCATATGTAGTCCGTACAGTACCAAATCATTGGCCAGATGCAATTCCTCAACTGATGGAAACATTTAGAAATTCATTATCTCAATCATCAATAAATGTCAGCGTTATGATTTTAGAAATATTAATGGCTTTACCAGATGAGGTAAGATTTTTATTAATTTTATCAAATTAGGTATTTATGTTTAAAAATATTAATTTTTACTTTTTAGTTTGGCGCAACAACATTAATTCAAACACGGCGAAATGAAGTAAGGAGAGAACTTCAACAATCTTCTTTACAAGGTAAATAATTGTAAATTTTTATTTTTAAATTACCTATGTTATATATTGGTATTTAAATATAAATATATAATGTTATAAATCTTTTTTTTATATATTTCTACATTTTATTTCTAATTGTTTACAAATATTTATTTAGTTTTATCTATTGTGGATAGTATTCTTCAGAGTGACAGTTTGGACCCAATTGTAGTGCATGCACTAAAATGTGCTGCATCTTGGTTAGATATAGGTTTTGATCTTATCAAATGTCATCAACTCACGGATACATTTATATCTGTTATTTTAAACCCTGAAAGAAGTCAAGTGTAAGTTTTTTAATATATAAAATACAATTATTAATATTTCAAATAATATAATAATTTAATTAATTAACTTTAGATGTGTTCTATTGGCTATTGATGCATTAAAATCATTATGTACACATCCTCGTACATCTGTATGTGAGGCAACTGTGTTTGAAGTTTTGAGTAAAGTAATAATATTATCTGATAAACTATTTAATTTAGAAATTACAGAAGAGCCAGTAAGTAAATCAATTAATAATTTTAAATTAATCAATGACAAATATTAATAATTCTTTGTTTATAGAATGTTGTAGTAGATAAACTTTTTGATCTATTTTTGGGTATTGGTGATCAACATTTTCGTCCAATAGTCCAAGGACTTCTAAACAATAATACCAGAGAGCTATGTACAAAATATTTTAATTTATATTTAACTTGTACAAATGCCCCTGGATATTATCCTGTAAATGAAAATTATAGTGAGAAAACATTTACATTTTGGTTTTTATTACAAGTAAGTATTACTTTTGCAATAAGAATAGGTAATATTTACTTTTAATAATATTATTTTATTTTAGGATGATTTATTATCGAATGATGCTGGTCCAGATAATTCATTACTAACTATTGTTAAGCCATTATATGTATCTTTAACTCAAGTCCTATTAAAAAAAGTTGCTTATCCTGAAAATTTAGAATCGTGGACTCCAGATGAAAGAGAATTATTTCGATGTTATAGACAAGACATATCTGATACCTTTGTATGCACTTTTATTATACTTATTACTTATTAGTTTTTTTAATTATGTATTAAACAATAGTACATTTTGAGTACATGTATATTATTAATAAAATTAGTGTAACAGTTATCTTCAATTTTATGCTTTAAAAAAATACTCATCTTGTACCTATCATTATTTTTGCATTTTATGTACTTTTTGGTATATTCATATTTAAAATGTCAAGCATATTCTTACATTTCTTAAAATATTATTTATTATATTAACTAGTCTCGCAACACCATTTTTAAAAAAAATATAATATAAACTAAAAAATTAAAATTAAATAAACTTCAAATACTGTTTCAGACTTATTGTTACTTCATCTTACAGTCTGAGATGTTAGATGTGCTGTTAACGATCTACAAACAAGTAACATGTGACCGTGAAACTGCAATTGCGCAATGGCAAACGGTTGAGGCATGTTTATATGCTTTCACTGCAATTGCTGAACCTCTTCAAAACCATGACTCTCATCCTCATATAAAACAATTAATGTCATCTCTAGGTTCATTACCGTATGAACAAATAGATCAAAAAGCTGCCGTAGCTGCAATGGATACTATTGGTATACTAAATATTAAAATTTTTATTATATTATTTCATATAGGTGTACATACTAAATATATTATTATATACTATTTTTAGGAGCATATTATTATTGGATGGAAACAAATCCGTCCTATTTAGATTTAATTGTGCCTCTACTAATGATGGGTCTTCATAATAGTAATATGTTTTCTTCGGCCTCTATTGCTCTTAGAGATATAGCTAAAGAATGTAGACAGTCCATAGCTCCATACAATGATGTTATATTAAATACGTCAATGGTAAGAGTTTTATTGTAAGCTTAATGTTAATTTATAATAATTATAAATTTTAAAACATTTTAGATTGCTTTAAAACAAGTAAAGAAACAAAAAGAAGAACTACGTTTAATGTACACTATTGGAGTTATTTTGTCAGCTATGCCATTTCCAAAATGTAAACCATCTTTGGATATGTTTATTAACCCTAGTTTGGAAGTTATAACGAGTATATTGGCTATTGAGGTTAATTTATATTTTGTTTTTCAGTATTCCAGTAAATCAATAATTTATTTAAATGTGTTTAAATTGTATAGGAAAACGCTGAGTTTATGAAAAATAGATCACTGCTTCAAAATAGAATCAGAGTTCTTAGCTCATTAGTATCAGCAATTGATCAGAAACATACAGTCTACCATATAATAGAAACAACCACTCCTCTACTGCATATAACAGCAGTGAAGTATTTCATTTCTTCTTCTGAAGATATATTATATGCTGTAAGTTTATTAATTTTATTTATTAAAATTTTTTGTTTAAATTTCTTACATTTTATAACATGCTACTATTTGCTGTAAAATATATTTTCAATAAGCAAGGATATAAATATGTAATTTTGTATATTAACACACATAATACATTATGTTTTGTTATTTTGCAAAATTTAAATTTCATAAAAAAATTTAAAACCATCTTATCTCTATTTTAAATATATGCTATCGTCACAATAACAATCATCTATCAAGATTCACTAACATACTATTTAGTTTCAAATGTTTTAATAGTATATCCACACAAATACACAATTCACAAATCATAAATATAATACGGACAATACCTATGGTTTTTATATCATTAACAATGAAAATGTTGATAATAGATGTTCCATGTCATCTGGTATAAACAATTTTGGTATAATACCCCATAGATTTATGAAAATATATAGCCAAACTCCGCACACAAAAATAGTATAATACCTCACAAATTTATTAAAACCAATACAAATTGAAAAATAAAAATATTATATAGAATTTAATTAGAATTCCATAAAATCAAAATACACAAATTAAAACATAAAATGTGTGTTTCATCAAAATAATTAAAAATAGCATCTTTATGTACATTTTAAGCTTATTCAATATTATTTAAGTAGGGCTTTGGCCCTCACAAATTTCAAACTCTATTTGTGCCAATGTGCATATATTAGAGTGACCATACATCTCGTTTATGTACCTCTACCCTGTTGTATCCTGGGAAATCTTTGGGACACCAAAATGTCCCATTTTCAGAATGTAGACCAAAAATTAACTAAAATAAAAAATAAAATTTGTGAGGTGGAATTGAGTACCAGAAATTACTGAATAACTGTAAAACCAGATGGCTCGTACTAATGCCCTCTATCGAAAGAGTTTTGCAGTTATATGTACCACTAAAAGATTATTTCTTAAGCATAAAAATGTGTCCAATAGTTTCAAAGACTTTCTGTTTCAAAATCCTGAGTGATGGCTTTTTTTGAAATGTGAAAAATATATGATTAAATTTGTGTGCAGTTCTGTGCCCTATATGTATTTTGCACATTAGTCCGGTAGTGGACGATGCCCAATAATCTATTTGAACTACAAAATTGTTTTCAGGTTGTTTGTGAATTCTTGAAAACGATTGTTTCCAAACTACAAGAAGACGGTTCGTTGGCTTTAAATGTGATTATTGAAATTCTTATGATTGGATTTAGAAAATCCCCACAACCTGCAGGCATGATACTTTTCAAAGAAGTAATATATAGATATATTAATTAAACCTTAAAAGGATTATAATTTTATTCACTTATGACTATATCATTGTTTATTTTAGATAGTAATAATGTTTGGGCGACAAAATGTATATATTCCAATTATTAAATCTACATATGAAGAAATTTGTATGAGAGTAAAATGTATGTTTGAACAAGTATCTCCTGCTGATCAATTTAGTCTTGGTGATGTAATGGAGTCTTATTTATCTCTTCAAGGACATATATTCAGGAAATGGCCATTTATTGCTGTGGATAATCCAAATGTAGATTTTACATTTGTTTTTAAATTAGGTATTAATTTAATAATCAAAAGATTTTAATTTATTATGTCAAAATATAGGTACTTTCCTGTTATACGAGACTACGGCTGTTATTGTGATTACCACTGTTGTCGAGAATTCTGCGCTTATTTTGTGAAACATCACAATCCTGTTATCTAAGACTATCAAAATGGTACTTCCTGTTATACGTGACCACCTTATTTTTATTGCCTTCTTTGATAGATTTTTTAATAATATGTACTTTGGGGATGGCCAGAATGAAATAAAGAAAACATTTAAATACATAGTAATTATTCGTAATGTATTTAAATGTTACACGCCAAAGTGCCAAATTTGCCGCGGCGTACGAAAAAGGTTGTCGCCATAACGGAGGTAGTCTTTGGCGGAAGTCGCGATAATAGCCGTAGTCTCGTATAACAGGAAAGTATAATTTTGGTAATCTTAGATAACAGGATTGTGATTTGTGATGTTCTCAAAAAACAGGGTAGTCTAGTATAACAGGAAAGTACCAAAATATATTTTAATTTTTAGCATCTGAAGCATTATGTGCAAACGAAATATTTCTGGCAAAAACAGCAACATTCTTTTTGACTGCATTTATAAGTACAAGCAGGGAAAAAAGATCCTTATTTAAAGTTATAGAAGATAACGGTCAATTCCTTGTTATGAAAATAATATGTATTATCAGTAAGTTATTTCAGTTAAATATGTAAGTTTAATACTAATTACATTTTTGATTTATGTATAGAAGGTGACGTAGTAAAAACAAATTTGGACATTATGTGTGAAGTTTTGTTAATGTTAAATAAAAAATATAGTGATAATTTAAGAAGATGGTTTCACGATATAGTAACAGTGCAAAATATTGTACTACCAAATGTAACAGAAGATATGAAATCTAAATTTTTCAAACGTGTACTTAAGTTAGTGCAATGATTATTATGTTTTTAATATTAATAAGACAATTAACAGTTACTATGTTATTTATTATTTTGTTTTTTAGAGAAAAAAGTAACAAAAAAGCTTTACAAGGAGCAGTCAGAGAATTTTCATTTATATGTCGAGGTTTAATTCAAATAGATCCTGAAACAGAATCATGAATAAATTAACTTAATTCATCGAATGGTAATTTTATTGTCATAAATACAGCACAAACTACACAACATTTATTTAGTGTAGGCTTCATCGTCTGATGATGATATATTGGCTAAGTCTTCTATTTCTTCATGTTCCTTGCCACCTTCTATGCCAGCAAAGTTTTCAAGTAATTCTCGTTTTTTATAATCGAGTATTAGTTTTTGAATATCTTGATCACTTGGAACAGGTGGTGGATGTATATAGCGCGAACTACTAAACATAGTTGAAATATCTTCATCATCACTGTCAACTTCTACAAAAGCCTAGAGTAGAATAATGGAAACAAAATATCAAACTATGCTCAAATACTGAAATAAATATATTTTTTCTTACCAACTCCATCTCATCACGAATTGTTGCCTTTTGACCCAAAGCTTCTAACACTAACAAATTATAAAAAAAAATTATCATTTAATGTTTAAACTTTAAACTTATCGTTGTAAACATACTCATTTTTTCTTTCTTTGTTTCCATGGCCAATAGAAGACCATCTTCCTCATCCATATATCCATAATAATCAGCATCAATATTTTTCATAAGTTCTGCTCTAGTACGACGTGGAGGTGGGGGAGGTTCATGTTCAAACAGTTCTCGAACACCTGGTAAATCCTTAGCAGCTCCAAAATATTTATAACCTCTGTTACCAGGTACTTCTCTACCTTCATGATCGAGCATTCGTGGTCCCATTCGTAAGAAATCTGGACCACCAAGTTCACGAATTTGATATTCCCAATGTTTTTTTTCCCGCAGTAACTTGTTGATTTCGTCATTAAGATCACGTAATCTAAACTCTCCCAATCCAGCTAAAATAAAATAAATTGTAAATAGTTATATGAACTATGAATGATAAAAACATGTACCGTTTTGTATTTGTGCAACTTTTTTTGATATTTCTCTTATTATTTGAACTCTCCATTTTTCAGCTGCCTTCAAGTCTGTACATTCAGTAGCCAAGTATGGCCGTCGTTCTTCCTTGCCACCATGTTCCTTCACCTGAGCTGCTCTCCAACGAGCCAATGTAGTCCTATGTATAACATAAATACAAAAATTAAGGATGTGTTATGTAAATATTTAACTTTTAGGTTAGACCTATTCTCTTAATTTAATATAAAATAGAATTAATGTTTTCTGTGATCAATTTTTTTTTTCAATACCTAACTGTTTTGCAACAGTTTACAATCGTATGCGTGTTTAAATATTGTTTATACATTTTAATTTAATTATATACCATTTACCTACAACCTTATGATTGGTTTTATTTCAAAAAAAAAAATAAATACCTTTTCATGAATTCAAATTGTAAAAATACTCACATTGCTTTTTCCGCGTTCCTGGCCATGGTTGGAGTTCGGCTCTTTGGCGTTTAAGAACAAAAATACGTAAGACGCCAATCACCGAGTCAACGGCATGTCAAAGTTTTTAAAATTTTTCATGATATGATAGCAACGAACTGAACAGTGAATACCGTCCACCGTCGGTGTTTGCGTAGTTCATCGTATCCAGTTCACCTCATAATGCACTATGTATATATATTAATCATGACAACCAATAAAAAGCGACGAACTAGATATAGATATGATGGAAATGAAGAAATTTGCTTATCATTAAGTTGGTATCACACCATGTTTTTTATCAAGGTATTTTTGGCAATATTAACGCATCACTAACTTTATTACACGTCAGTTTGTCACTTAAATACTCAATAATTAATATGATTGACTCAATACCACGAAAGATATATCTTTAATCGTGCTCAATACCCAAATATACGGTCTTATGACTTGAGAGATATCTTCTGTTCTTCTTTAAAACAATATTTTATCAGAACTCGGGTTCGGTACTTGGGTTCACCAATGACGTGGCAACACTAGTAGGTGGATAAAATGGAACGGTTTCCGATATAAGCATTACGCAGTGTCACCACACACAACATTCGCGGCAAAATTGAACCCGAAGAAGAAAGGACATGTGCATTGTGCTTGTTTGTGCATATTATTATTATTTATTATTTAATATTTATATTGTGCAGCTGCAGCCGGGCGCCGGCCTGCCCTCAGGCGCTCTACCAAGTGTGATCGAGTGGATGTAAATTGTGAATTATAGACTGTAGTACTGTAGTCTATTATATTGCAATATTTTATACTTTTTATTTTAATAGTGTACTGCTATTGTACATGCATCGTACATTCGTACCACAGCTGCAGCTAACGGCTAAAATAAATATTAAATACTGAATAGAATAGAAATTATTGTTCCAACAGACACATTGAGTAAAACCGACTATTATATTTTTTATACATTCAGTTCGTTTGACTTATGTTCGGAATTGCACACGTGCACAGAATATGAAACGTTGACTAAATATTATTTTAACATCTTCTGTGACAGTATTCACGGAGCCCATCTATGTAAATATATAATAAATGTTTTATGTTTTGCTTATAAAATAATGTACGATAGCAAAACGAATTCCCGAGAAATCACCTTCGAAGCAATGAGGTCTAATTTCGAGTAATTCGACAGTGATGTAGAATAAATTATTTTACGACGAACCACGTCCGAGCGCGAAATAAAGAATCGACAACAGCGTAATTAAGTACCCTAAGATTGGGGAATCGGCAATCACCCGTCCCCCACGGTAATGGCGGTAACAATTGAACAATCAAACGCGCCGTGGAAAACGGCGGTGACTACGCGGTGTACAATATGTACATTGTTCAAGCAGCGGCTTCGGTTCGGCCGGCAGCCGAGCGAGGCGCGTGCGACGATTATCGACTTTTATTTGCCGGGCGATGTGGTAATTCGGCGGAAGAGTCGACAGTGTCGCCAACCCGACGATCCGCCGGCGCGCGATGAATGGGTCCTATGGGTGGGAAGCGCGGCGGTCGCGGGAACCGCTACCATTGGTCCGCCGAGGCCGGGTTACCGAAAGCGCGTTCTTTGTCCGGCACTTTGGCCGTATAACGTATTTACGCGCAGCGCTCTCGCCTCCGTCGCCCACCGCTCCCCCGCGCCGCCCACTGCAGTGTACGCGCACACACGAATGATCGTCGTTCCCGGTCGTTCCACACCTAGCGCGCCAATTTCTCGTCTTGTTTATATTATATTGTTTTTGGTTTTTTTTTCCTTCTTTTTCGCGATTTCACGTATCACTCGTGCTAGTCGCCACAAGCGCCGATAATTGCTCGCCAGGCGTTTTGAACTCATTTCGACGTGAATAACTACTGTAGAAGTTCAGAGTTCTTCAGTCGATCCAGTGACGGACCGTATACCGCGTAAAATATCGTCTTCGGCCGCTATCTCTTTATTTTGCTGTTATATTGTTATTGTAATATTACCGGCGTACTACCCCGTAACTAGTAACCCCCACACAACCGCCAACACTTGACATTACCACGGCGGCTGAGGGAACTGATAGAGAATCATCACGGCGGCCGAGATAGCGTACCGGTTCACTACGGACGGACACGTTTACGACGCACAGGTGAGCAAATTTTTGGCGGCAACTTAAATGTTCCTAAGTAACAAACGCATATATTGCGTCGATCGGCCGTCGTCGTTTTCGAAAACAGCACTTGTGCGGCCCCGCCGAAAATGAACGTTCGACGCCGGTTGCCGGGTCCCGCCGGTAGATAAAAATTTTACAAGGTCAAGCCCGGGGTCCCGCCATAATGGATCGCGTAAGCCGATGGTGGTTGCCATGGCGACGGCAGTGACGAGTAGTTCCATGTATAATAATAATAATAATAATTATTATTATTGTTGTATTATAAATTATTATTCCAATACCAAAATTAATAATAATAATACGGCGAACTTTGAGCCTTTTTGTATGCCGCCGTCACCGTATCACTGACATATAATATTATAGTGTATGTCTTCGTTTCGCGCGCGCGGCATATGTCGTGAGTCGTGACGACCGCTACTGCCGCGGTCCCGGCCGACCAACTCCATCCTTTGTCGTTGTTGTTGTTGTTGTTGTTGTTGCTGTGGTGGTGGTTTTTTCGGTCTGGAAACGAAAAGAAACTCGCACACGTGCTCTTTCTCTCTCTGGTGCGGTGGTTGTTTTCAATGACTATTTATGTTTCGTGAAGTGATATGGTCTGGGTAAATCTTTCTTGCGCGTGTGGTATTTATTATTTACCGGTCGAAGGTTACGGCGTATACCGGCGATTGTGATAATATTCACCGGCGACGCCAGGGCGCTTCTTCTTTGTTATAGAAAGTCCACCCGACTACCTGTAGTCTGTACGAAATAGCTAGATGGTAGTATGCTTCTAGAACGTACGTGTTCAAGCCTCAAGGTTCTACCTCACCCCCTCTCGCTTCGTCTCTACCGGTTCGCTCCGCGTCCGTGGTTCCGCCGTCTGCGCGCGGGAATGTTTTCCCTCCAAACGGTCCACAAACCCGAGCCGTCTACGAAATGTGTGTTTTGTTATGATTATTTTTCACCCAAGGTTACTCGTTGTTGTTGTTTTGGTGGGCAACGGCGGTATCCCCTTCGTTTCCCCATACGCATACTCTATAGTCATAATATCCCGTGTCTCCAATGCACTCCATTAATACAATATGGTTTAGGTATTTCGACTTTCGGTGTTTTTCGTCGTATTGTTCAGAAACGTTCAAATTATTTCGACGTTATCGCGGTATTCGTCGGACACTACATGCCAACTACAATACGTAGTACACTGTATTGCTGTACGCATAATCGTTGTTATTATTATTATTATTATTTATTACTGCCGCTGTTGCTCTGGTGTATTATACAACGACCAACGCAGCGCCTCCCATTCGCGTTTTACCATTGTGCGTTTACGTTTTTTTATATTATTAGTAAGGCGTCTTACACGCGTTATCGGGGGTTTTTTTTTTTTTTATATTGCCAATTGAACTCTTCGTTACTGGGTTATGTTTGTATTCGTTACGAGGACGGTTTTGTAGTAGCTCCGTTCGTTGTAATATGAAATAATTATTACGATCGTGTTTATAATTTTATATTATGACGGAGACGATTACATATATACATATATTTTATACCACTGGCACGCATTTTGAGAGTACCTATAATATTAATATAATATAAAGTACTAAGTAGTAATAATATATTTTATAATATTGATTCCGTTCGTTTTGTCGAAAATTTGTAATAATCATTGAATATGCTATCGTGTCTCTTGAGTGGTTTTTGATCAATGAATGAAATGAACACCGCCAGATTTATGCGGTCGTTTTATTATTGAATTAAAACATTCCGTGATCGTAACGGCGATAAGATAGCACAAATATTAGTCACAAAACGTACGTGTGTACTTGCACGTTTGATATGTGCTATTTTAAGTAAATATACTCAATCATTAGGTATTTGATAACTTTTCGATCTATAGGTCATAATATTATTGATAGACATCTGAACAGATATTGGGTATATTAATATTTATTATACACAATATAGCTCGGTATAATAGTCGTAGAATTTAATTTTAGGATTTCGGACGACTCGCTCTGGATCATATTTTAATAATACCTAATATTTGTCTATACATCTTTACTAAATATTAGGTACTTCCCATTTAATATTGACAATTACTTGTCAAAAAGTAATAGTAGATGACCATGCCGTGCCAGCGTAATAAAAGTACCTACATAAATAGTAAATACTCTAATTATATCGGCGTTATTGCTTTTATTTTAGGCGGAATAGTTAAGTAGCAATATGTTTTGAGTAGGTCTTTGGAATTAAGAAATTTATTTTGTTATTTTATAAAATCTAATAGTAGTTAATGTAGGTATAAAACTTGATTTAAAATGATAATCATTGTTCTTGATCATATTCATCATCAATGTAAAATTATTTATGGCAGAAATCATAATTTCAAGTACGATTTTAGAACAAACATAATGTTGTATTTTAGCAAGGGCTTATCGTCCCCCTTTTTCAAGTACGAGTATGTTATTGATTTTTAGTATTAACACGTGGCGCCATCTTTTGGCCTTTAAATACGTTTACATTAAAAATAACTGTCAAATGAGATCTGAATGCATTTTTTTTTTACAGTTTTTCATTTGAACTTAACAGTCGGAATCAAAAGTATACTTCAAAATCTGTATATTAATTTCTTTTGTCAATTCAATATTAACTTATAACAATATTTTATTTAGTATCTTCTGTTTTTAAAATGTTCTAATTTCATTTTATTTTCAGATACCTCAATTAAACAAACATCATGGATCTTGGAACATTAGATAGTCTTACTTTCTATCAAGACTGTATAGACTTTGACATGAAAAGTGATTATGATCGTGTGTTATCAAATAATAGTTTCAACTATGATGATTCTTTGTCATTGAATGATGACAACATGATGTCCATGATGGATCCGCTCAATTCTGGATTATGGCTCAATACCAATTCAGATTATCACGATTTAGCCTTCATGGAAGGGGATTTAGAATCGGCTATTATGGTTAATCCTAATTCTGTAATACCATCATCTGAACCAGCTGCAGAAATTAAAATTAAGGAAGAACCAGTTGCACCAATTTTACCAAATACCTACCTGCCTTTTTCAATTAAAAAAGAGAAACTTGAACCAGTGGAACCTGATGAAGTTTTGATTAAGTTTCCCGAAATTATTCCAGAATGTACAAATATAAAATCTGAGAAACCACCATTTGAAATAACCAAAGTGGAAGAACTCAGACCTATACCAAAAGCTATTAGGCTATCTGATTTATTGAGTCAAACATCGAGTACTGGACACCAGAAGACTGAATTAATGACTGTGCGTGTAACAATGCCATCAGCCTTGCCCACACTAAAAACAACTGTAACTACTAGGACAGTTCCTATTTCTTTTGTTAATAATACAATTTCCGGGCATTACAAAATTGTTAGGCCTAAGCAACAAATAAAACCGATTCAATCCAGAATCAATGGCAACAAAATTAATGAAAGCATAGGCCTTTATCCAAGACCTACATATTCCTACTCATGCTTAATTGCTATGGCATTAAAAAACTCGAGTTCTGGATCTTTACCTGTTTCAGAAATTTACAATTTTATGTGGTAAGAAGTTGAACATATAAATTTAAACAACTAATGATATGCCCATTTAAGCAATTAATCATTTAATCATATTACATGTTATTTTTTCAGCAAACATTTTCCGTATTTTAAAACTGCCAGTAGTGGATGGAAAAACTCTGTTCGTCATAACCTTAGTTTAAATAAGTGTTTTGAAAAGATTGAAAAACCAATTGGTAGTACTGGTGCACCAAGGAAAGGATGTTTGTGGACGATGAATCCAAGCAAAATATCAAAAATGGACGATGAGATGCAAAAATGGTCGCGTAAAGATCCTAATGCAATTAGACGTGCAATGCTCAATCCTGGTAAGTTAAGGACAAAGTTAAATTACTTAATTAAACTGTGTTAACATAATAATTATGAATGGTTATTTAGAACATTTGGATTTACTTGAACGTGGTGAGATGAATGAATGTTATGATCGGCGTGACAGTTGTTACTTTGATGATGAAGAAGAGGAGGAAGAAGAAATTATCGGTCAAGAAATGACATCAGAAGACGACAGAATCAGTGATGTTGAAGAAGAATCTGATAACGAGTCAAGAATTGATAAGGATGATTCACCGTATCAGCTAATAACATTTGGTCTAGATGATTTAGCTAACCTCAATGACCTCGGCAATGATGTAAGTTACTTAGTTTTTTTTACAAATTTCAATTCTAATAAAAAACAAATATATGATAATTTCAGATTGATGATGATGATGAAATTGAAGATAGTTCAAATGATGGCAGTTTCGGCATTGAAGCTTCAGAGTACAAAACAAACTTTGACGATTTGATATCTGTTCAAGATATACCTATGACATATGTAGTTCAGCCTCAAAATAAGACTGTAATCAACAATAAACGGCCGTATCAACAACCTTTATATAAGGGTAGTTATGTGTTGACTAAAAATGTTGCATCAAGTGTACCAAGTCCAAAGCGAAAATTCATCAGTAGGCCTGTATCAATATTAAGGAATATTTAATATGAATATTGAATGTAATACAAGAATAACATGCGGGCAATTAATTGCAATATTGGTAAAACGCATAATTTAGCTGATACCCCAATTTTAATATTTTACTCATGTTAAAATAATTAGGTAAATTGAGTCTGAATAGTCAAATTATAATGAATTACATATCAAACGTGTTATGTAATATAAATTTATACCATTTTATTTTATGAGGATTTTCGTGATTATTGCAAACAATAAAAACCATGTATATAATTTTTATTTGTACATCTACTATATAGATGGAATTTTAGACTGCTAAATTTAGTTCACAATAGTCAATTACTAGCTATTACATCTTTATTTTATTTCATAATATAAGTATAAATTAATAGTTTAATTTAACTACTGATATTTTTTCAAGGAAGTATAAAAATCATTTTCAATTAATGTATATAATAATGAATATAAGTTAAACTTATTTCTTCATAAAAAAGAATAATTATGATTTCTATTTTGTTCTATTTTATCAATTTGTTTCCTTTTTAATTGCTGTAACTCAATATT
>WHPZ01584762.1:16698-30489 GCA_016617965.1 Macrosiphum rosae | reverse complement strand
TGCATCGGGGCGGACATTGCGTTGGGCAGTTCGTCGACGCCGATGGACGGTTACCGGTTACCTTCGGGTAGCCGATGTGTGGTGGACGGTATCCGTTTACCTTCGGATCGTCGATGTATACGGTGGACGGCGGCCGGTTATCTGCGAACCGACGACGTGCGGATGAGGATATTCGGATACATGTGAACAGTCGCAGATCGGTGGTGGCGGTGACGACTTAACTTTTTGCCATATTATACTCCGGTCCTCTCAGCTGTAGTTGCGATACCTACTGTTTTGGACTTCTTCCGCGGATCCGGGGGGACGCGACTCATATAACCACGAGCCCGCCGATTGACTCCGACAAGATGCAGAAACATAGACATAGTGTTATTGTAACCGAATACATATCCACTCAAAAGTTTGACTTGAGTCGAAAAGACCGGATGGTAGGAAAATAATGTGTAATAATATATTTACTATGTTTACTTGGAAGCTCGTTGACAACCGTTGCAGCCGACGTAAATGTCAAGCCGTATTTTATTTTTGTTTATATAGTACAGCCATTATTAGGGGCAATAATATTGTTATAAAATTAAATCGTTTAAAAAAAACGAAACCTAAAAATACTACACTAAACCCGACTTTTTGCGGGAGAAAATGAACAATATCACACTGTACGGTGCTCCGCGATGTATTTCGTATTGAATGTACCTCAGTTCACATGCAATTCGAGGCGTCGCTGTGCCTAGCTTTGTGCACAAATCCAATCGAGATGAGCTAATGTATTAATATGGTACTACAGTTATAAATTTTATAACTAAAAGTAATAACTAATAACATTCTCTAGAGTCTAGACGATAAAAAGTAATAACACCGGCACACCGCAATTATTTATATTTAGTGAGAGGTAATATTTTCGACGAGTAGGTATACAGAGTGTCCCGTGAGGATATATACCTATTAGCCGTAGAGGGGAACTCACCGCCTGGACAAAAACCGGTTTTTTGCCGTTTTACCAATAAACTAGAAAAATTATTAAAAATCAGGAAATTAATGAAATTAATAAAAAATAAAATAAAAATAAAAAATTAGTTATTTGTAGAGCTTACCTCTGTGAGTCTTAATAAGAAAACAGAATTACGATATCTCTATTATTTCAGGAGATATCGCAATGAGTAAATCCTCACGGGACACCCTGTATAAGTAACAAATTTGTTTATAATATTTTACTGTAAAATTAAACTATCATTTAACAGTCAATCATATTATAATGTAGCCTACTTCAAAAATTATTTCTATATACGCCACGCTGGAGTGAATTGACTTCTTATAAAATTTAAAGTTTATATTATAAGGCTTTATATATTATATTTTTATTTTAAAGCGAGTTATGAGTTTTTTATGATGTACAATTATACAATATAAGTATTTGCTTTGGGGATTTTGGATTTTGTTCCGATTACTCAAATGGCCCATCTATTCTTTAGTAATATCTATGATGGTAATACCCGTGAATATGAGTGTTGAGTGAATATGACTATAAAAAAAATAATGAGTTTAATGAATGAGTGTGAAATGACTGTGAATTGTGATATGACTGATATGACTATAATGTGAGTCATGAAGATTAGAATATTCTAGTTTTCATGATATGAGTATATGACGGTTGACTTATGTTGTTCAAAAATGTTTTCACAGATGGCACGTCGACTCCATTCTTGTTCCTATGATTATAAAATATCACAAACATGATAGATAAATATTATTTTTATTTTTGTGTAAATAATTAAATTATATAATCTGTGTTAAGGGAGCTGCATCGCACGTATTTTTCATACGTTTTAGACCAATAAGCGGTGGTAAATTACACATATACTTCAGAATGTCCGATTTGAATTTTTTATACATACGTTGGAATTCATTGACAAAATATCTAGGCTTCTTAGGAAGTCGATTTTCAATTTTCAATTTAAAATAAAGTTAAAATAACGATTTTTTTTTTTTAGAAATCCCACGAAATAATTGCATTACATTTGTATTTATTTTGGGCACATCTGATTTGAAATTAAAAAAAAGTGATTCCTAAGAAGCATAGTCTAGAAGTTTATAAACTCAACCATTTTTTCGAAATTACAATCGAAGGAAGTATGATTAATTCACTACCGTTTTTAGTAGTTTTATAGTCATATGCAAACAAGAATATATTTCATTTTTAGCGATGTTTAGATATGCGCGTGCGCGTGAGAGAGTTGCTCCCGGCGCGGTTGCCCCGACTCGACGTGCAGCGATTCTCCTGAACGATGACGGATTACGCACACTAATGTTTCTTTACTACTCACACACAGATACAGTATTAATTTATATGTCACATGAATTGCCTAAATAGTACTCCTTAAAATATGCTACGTTGCAGCCCCCTTAACATATACCTATATAATATATTATATTATCTTTGTTCACAGCAAGTCTGAGCACGAATTATGTATCGTCGTTGTAGTGTTATACTCAAATTTGTTTATTAAGATTGACGTGTTTATGAAACGTACATTTATTCACATGTATACATGCGTAATCGTACGAGCTATACACTCTAAATAGGGTCATGTTTCAAAATAATGCATATATTTTTCAAAAAAAACGCCAAAAACTTGAATAATCCTTATACTACGTGCGTTAAAGTGTCAACACTAGCGCTCGCAGCGCACCCTATGGCCGTTTAATCGTGCGACTCATTTCAAGACACAGAATTATATATGTGTCTGTGTTTCAAGATGTTACCATAAGTGGAGTTTGGTCTCCTCCATAGTATATCATGGTATAAGGTCTATGGTCTCCTCATTTTAGTCTTCAAGATCTTATCAGATGACGATTGCGATAGCAGATTAGTGATTCACTGATTATTTAATAGTTATCACTCGCGAAACATATGTCTCAACTTGGTGACTGTATATTCTTGCTCCGTCTTGCAGATCGTGCATTACACTCTGAAGCAACAATACAATATAATTGGACGCTTCGACGCTTTGTCTATATGTGGTCATTTTTAAGCATGCCGTGTGTTTGAAAACGTTTTGCAATCAAAATTAATACCTATCAAGGCACGTCATGAGTGATTGATAATCGGTTTTTGGGTAAAAAAAATTGAAATTTTTCAAATTTACGAAATTCAATTGATTTCTTCTGTAAATTACTTTAGAAAAATGTAAATAGTGTAAAAATATAATAACAACAATCAGTTAGTACTTATATGGTCATCATTTAGTGTAACTGAAGTCCTGCCATCAATTCATGTTAACTGAAAACACAAGGCCGTCATCAACTTCGCACAAGGTTTGTGGTACCTATTTCATACACATTTTAATTTTTGTGGTCATAAATATATTATTTTTCAATTGTTATACAACAGTAATCATGATGGCTAATTGGTTGGATTTGAACGATCTAGTCCCATATGACAACCAAGTTGGAGGTCATAAATTTACTAAAGAAAAACCAAATTTGGGTTTGTATAATGTTAAGAAATAACTGTTTGTAAAACTAACATACAGCAAGCTGTATATTTGCTTTTCTATATAGGTTTATTGAAACATAAAGAAGGTTACTTATTGAAATCAGTAGAGGGTGGTACCAAAGGAAAGAATGAAGTACGCTTTTATGATGAATTATTAATTAATGAAACCCTAATAAATCTCAGGGCACTAGTTCCATTGTATTATGGTTGTGTCAATGTTAAAATAAATGCTAAAGGTTTGTAGATTCATTTGAACTTTTATGTTTTATATTTATTTCCTTGGTTTTTGCCATACATCTAAATTGTATTTATTTATTGTATAGATATGACATTCATTGTGTTGGATGATATTACTACAGGCATGAAAAAACCATGTGTGATGGATGTAAAGATTGGTTCACAGACATGGGAACCAGGATGTTCAGAAAAGAAAAAATACGATGAAAATGTAAATTGACTTAAGTTTTATTTAAATTAATGAAATTAGTACTTAAAGCAAAAATATTTTAAAATTATAATTTAGTTAACACCACATACTAAACATTAATAAGTATCAACTTGTATCAGTCACATTTTAAGTTAGTTCTAAAAGCATGTGTTGTTTACAATTTTAACAACGTAGAATTATTATCTTTTGTTTCTAATACACTGTTTTCACCCTTTCAATTATGCACATGATGAAACGATAAAAAGTAATTTAGATAAATTAGATATTTACATTATAATATTAAGTTGTACAATTCAATTTTTTTTAGGAAAGTGATTATTTTTTTGGTACCTGCATAGGGCCCTATTGCTTCATACAGGTTATCTGGAATTTGACAGTCTTCCCTGGCCTCTGTGAATATTGTACAGTGGATAATTATGTTTTATCGTGATGTTTATGTTGCATAAGTCCAACTGTTTAATAATTGTAAGCTAATAACCTTGTAGTTGTTGCTTAAACAATAAAAAATAACTTGTTCCTAAATAATTGTAGAAATATAACTATAGGAATCTAATTTAATATTGCACTGAGGAGACCGGTAACAATAATCATATATATATATCACCCAATTACTTATATTAAATATAATAATAATTTGTATAATATTTTTACCAGATATCTTTAAAATGCAGATTACTTAATATTGCAGTTATGTTAAGTCATGTTAAGTGAATTGACATATTAACAAACTTTTAATAATATAAAGAAGCTTTTAACTAAAGATTATATTGGATAAACAGTTTTTTAAATGCTATTATTAATAATTTTATATATAATTAAAGTGTTGGAGAATGAACTATTAAGATTTATTTTACTATTAAGAGGTTGTCACACATGCATGTGTTATCTCCGTCTTACAAATGTACAACATAGCAAAAAATGTTTTGCGCGGGATACTCCCTCTGTATTTATAGCAGAATTTCCAAAATTCCACAATACATTGGGAAGTACTTTAACTGTGTCTAGCTTTATTATTTGGATAACAAATACATTTAAAATTACCAGTTTGAGGATGTAAGGTTTTTTTCAATTAATTATTAAACATAATTGGCTATCGAAAAATTTAAAACACTACAACATTTTGGTAATTCTATTATAAATACAAAGGGAGTAAAATTGTCCAAAGCTAAACAGATTTTTATATGTTGTACATTTATCAGACGGAGCAACACACGCGTGTGTGACATCCTCTTCATAATTAATGTTATTTATTAATATCATTAATTGAATGTAATAAATAAAAAATATACAACTGTTATATTATTTGGGTATCAATAATTCTGGATTTCTTAGTTGAAGTTACAATGAAGTCTGAAATTATGAGTCATAAATAAATCATATTTTTATATTCATACAATTTGTGTCTTAAAACACAGAACATATTTTTATAAAAAGTAATTTTCTAAAAAAATGTGACTTATCATCTTTCATTTATAAACGATTAAAATATTAGTATCCATTGTGTATTTACTCTATATCAAAACAAAATGTTTAATAACTATGTATCATTCAAATAATAAAAATTATTAGCAATAGAATGGTATATAGACAAATTTATATTATGCTCAGTGTGGCCAATGCTGTTTAGCCCTGGTAGCCATACAGGAAAACACCTCGACCTACTTTGTATAAAAATTAATTCAAATGAAAAATAAGATCCTCACAAAACTTACAGTGAACTGTTAAACGATTAATTGAATCACAATTTATATACTGAAACCGGTTTCTTTAGTAATACATATGTTTATTTAAATTTAAAATAACTAATATATATACTTAATAATACAACAATGCATATTATATTACACAATCATATAGCTTTATTTCAATGAAGGTCACTTTTATTTATGTAACCACACTATTATTAATGTTTAAAAAAAAATTTTTTAGGCGAAATATACAGAATGTAAAAAACAGTGGAGTTTTTGCATACCAGGTTTTCAAGTGTACGATTTATTAAAATCCAATTTGGTACGGCCACAGAAATATGATAAAGAATTTGGCAAAAGTTTGGATCCAGGAAAAGTTATCTCTGGTATCATCTTTATAACTAGTTTAACTAATAATAATTTTATATTCTACTAAATAAAATGTAATATTTCAGTGTTCGAGACATTTTTAAACCTTAACAGTGGATATCTAGGTGTAGAAAAACTTGTTCAAGGCTTTACAGCCCAATTGGATCACATAAGACGATACTTCCAAACTCAAAAACATTACCATTTTTATTCTAGTTCGGTTCTGTTAGCTTATGATGCAGAAACATTATCAAATGACAAAAACACTTATCCTTTGTTAAGAGTATCACTAATCGATTTTGCGCATGTAACTCCAGCTGATGGTAAAATTGATTTAAACTATTTACAAGGTATTACTAATTTATGGACGTTGTTCCGAACACAATTGTTACACAACAATTAATATGAATCTCTTCAATTATTGTTGGTGCCCAATACTTATTAAATTAATATTTTTTTTAGTTTTAATGTTTAGCTTAACTTATCGTATTTTGTTCATTATTCTTATTATTTATTAATTTTGTCTATAACCAAAATTATAAATAGATTATATTTTATTTAACATCTAAAACCAATACATAATCATACAATAGTAATTTTACATTATTTTCTAATACTGTATTTATTTAAGATAAAATATGTCTATTATTAAATTGATAGTTTATATACAATTTGTGTACCTTGATCTATATATATATATATATATTAATTCTGAAATGTTTAATTCAATTCATTTTTATTAAATTTGATTTCATTATAAAATTGATTTGATGGAAGTTCTGTCAACAACTGGTTGATATTGTTGTGTGTTATTATGAATTAATATACAATTAATTTAATTTTAAATCTGTGATCTTATAGCCAATTTTAAACATTCAAAATTAATAATAAAGGTAATATCATTGATATACATTTATATGTATATTCTATCAGTGGTAATAAATATAACAAAAAGTTAAAACCTGAACCTTTGTTGTAAATATTACATTGTATAAACAATTTTAACATTTTATTTTGTTATTCATAATTATATTTTAAATAATTATTATGTGTTCAAGATTTATTTTTACTTGTTTTACTTTGAAATTATATTATTTAAACTGTTTAATAATAAAGGTTTAAATATATAATACGAAAACGAAGTTGTATTTTGTTAATTTAGTTGTACCTAGAGGATAATTAATATTTATAATATTTTAGATACTTGTATCTTGAATAAATTTGTATCTTTTGACATTTCAATTGTATTTTTTTATTTAATAAAGAAAAATTAAGAGAACGTCAATGCTAAAGTCAAATGAATACAAATCTCAATTGATAGCTCCGTACTTCTATACTTATATACTATACTTATCACTATACTCGTATCTAGATACTTATTTTCAAATATGTAGCACATCCCTGTTTTTAAGTATAAAAGTCTTAAGGGGGGTTCACACTACACAGTGTTGTATGAACCCCCCCTTTAGTCCATATTGTACATGTATTGAGTATATAGAACCATTGAAAGGTCCTTAATCAATTGACCTTGACTCTAGTTCCATGACTGACGGTTAATTGAGGTTCAACTTAGTGCCGGATTAACCGCCGGAGCATTGCACCGGGGCCCCTGCTCTTTTTTATATTTGGGGGCCCTGATATTATGGATATTGAGTACTATAAGAGATCAAAAATTAAAAACAACAAAACTTTTGGGTAATTATATTATAAATTATGATTTACCAAGTAGTTTTCCAGACGTTTTAAGTGATTGTGGCAGGATCAGAACGATCATTTTCCAAACTTAAACTTAAGAATTATTTAAAAAACACATGTGGACAAGAACATTTATCTATTATATCAATTTTAAATATAGAAAAGGAACGAACTGAAACTCAAAATATTGAGAAGATAATTTATTGACAATTTTGCCATTGCAAAATCGAGGGAAATTTTTTTATCTATAATACCTTAACATTTTACTTTTCACTATTATAGTGGAGGCTGGCTTTATTCTATAAATAATAATATACTATTAATTTTGTACTTATTTTATGCTATCTTTGTATTTCATTTTTTTTGTAACTGTATGACAACCCGCACAAAAAAGTTCACAGCCCCCTAAAATTGTCCTAAATGTTGTTTTAAGCTTATTCAATATTATTAAAGTAGGGCTTTAGCCCCCCTCCCTAAATCACAAACACTATTTGTGCCTATGAGTCAGTACCATTATTCAGAAAAATATAAAAATACATTTTTTATAACATTAATATAATATTGTACTATAAGAAATTGAAATATGTACATTGTGTCGATTTAGTTATCTTTGCCTCTCGCAATGTAAAATAAAAATTATACTTTTAAAAAGAAGTCAACATCTGTTTTCTCTCTCTGGCCCACGCGCAATATAGACTAAACTCATTGACGCAAAATAATAATTCTTATGTTTTTGAGTTATCTTAGAGTAAAATAACCTATAATAAAATTATAAATAATAATATTTTTTAGGAAATGTACCAATTTGTCTAAATATTGTATTAAAACATTATTTTTTATAAATAAAGTCTTATATATAGTCAGATAATAATAAAATTTAAGACCAATATGTCAAAATCTCAAAAATATTATCCTTTATAATTTTAGTAATAGGTGATTTTATTTTAAGATAACTCAAAAATCGATTTTATGTGAATGCGTTTGATCAATGTTGTGCACGAGTCTGAAAGATAAAACGTTAAATTTAACTTTTGTTCTAAATGATTAAGATCTAAGAAATAAAACTAAAAATGAAGCATTCTAGAATATTTATGTTAAAATGTACTATGAAAGAAGAGTATGTTAAAAAGATAACAATGCTAACTGAGGTCAAATATTTTTAGTAATTAAGTAATTAGCAACATATTGAATAATAAAAATCTCAAAGTACTTGTGAGTTAATAAGTAATATTAAAAACAAAGTTTTTTGATAATAGATGCCAAAATTTCAATTTTAGTAGGTATAATTTCAAAGTAACATAATATAATATTATTTATTTTGAAAAGAAAAACATATAATAATATAAAATTAATTTTTATTGAAATATTCCCACAGAGTATGAATATATATTGATATAATCCATACACCATGACTGACTCATGGGTGTTTAATGGTTATAACATAATGTATTAATGTATTTTATAGCAATACAAAATAAGATGGTAATTAAATGTTTTCCACATAAATATTATATAGACGTAGCTAGTTCTAAAACATTTTAATGACAATAAATTATATTAAATTCTGAATGAAATATATTTTTTTTTTAATATTTGTATTTATAGTATACTCATATAGTCATATTAATTTTGTACTTCAGAAATTAAAAAAAATTCAAATCAATTATATAATATAAAATAATGTAGATATCACATTAAAAATAGCAGACAAATCTTTAGAGTATCAAAAACCGTATTTTATTATATAAATTCACAAAATATTTTATTCATGATCATACATTTTTAAAAAGGTAATATCAATAATAAACTACCTTTACAAAAAAATTCCAAAACCTAACATATATTATTATGAAAAATTGTGAAAGAGAAATTTGCTATTTTTAACAACTACACAATAATATACTGTTTGTTGTTTCTTCCCTAACAAAAAAATTAACATTCATTAAAACTTAAGTATTAAATTTGTTTGCACTATTTTAAATTCATATTTTACCAATTAAAAAATTATTACAATTGCAAAATGCTTAAAAAAAGGAAAAATATATATTTATAAATATAACTTACATTATAAATTAAATGTTGTTGGGATTAATTATTATTCATAGATTGTACATATATTATTCAACTTTTATTTAGTGACACTTCTTATTATTGAAGGATCAATCCAATCTGTAATATAGATTATATAATTTGAATGTGTACAATTAAATAGTTAAATATCAAATTATTACCTTGTTACTATGAATTTCAGGGCATTTCCAATTGTATAAATAGTATTGTAAGTTTCCATCTCCAACTCCGAATTTAAGTGGTTCTAAAAATTCCTTATTGTCCATTAGGTCCAAAGCGTTGAACACATCAAAATTAGCCTAAATAGAGCAAATTGCATTAATATAATAATAATAATAATATTATTATTAAAAATAGTGTAACTTACATCTCTAGCTGAAATAAGAGCGTCTTGCATAAGTTCAATCCACGGTGTTTTAGTAGACACATTATAAAAAGAGTATGCTGCCTTTAATGTACGATAAGTCGGGTGATGCATGATAGTTGAAGGAAGAGTATAAAAACTAACTAAATCTGTAAAAATAAAAAATGTATAATTTAATATAGAAAAATAGATATAAATAATTTTATTAGCTTTGGCAAGAATACATAAAAATTAGTATAGTTAGTACAGACTATAAAATAGAAGAAATTTATACAAAATGGAAAATCAAACAGTATTCTAATCTATCTTTAACCAAAAATCCCACATTATTTAATATTAAGTTAAAATCAATGTTATTGTGACATCCCAGTAAATCTCCTGTTTTATATATATATTGTAAGTAATCAATTATAAACAAATAAAATTAAAAGGAAGATTTGTTCCTACAATTTTAGAAAACTAACTAAAATGTATTCCAATGATATCTAAATGTGAACCAACATTTGATGCATGCATTTTATGAATAACAAATTATCAATATGATTATAAATTGATAGAAATGATGTACCAGGTTTGGACCTCCCCACATCATATAATTAAGCAAATGTAAGTAACAGATTTTTATTAGTTACACTACAGTTAATACTTAATACTAAAGTAAATTTAACATCTATCTAATTTGTAGATTTGAATATTAACTATGGCAGAGCAAAGTTATATTCATATATTAATTTGAAAATAATTTTTATAAATTTGAAAAAATTCAATGTACTTATAACTCATTTTCAAATAAACATAGGCCATAATAATGTTATGTACGAGAAGCTAATAAAATTAAAATTATGTTAAGCAAAAGTATGTTCTTTTTTAAAAATTTTATAATATGTAAATTTGCTCTAATATCAACTATAAATAAACTGTTAGAATCCAGTACATAGACTTTCTGTGTAAGACAGATACATTACATACAGTTATCTGGTATGGTGTGCTATGCCTTATACCTGTAATTTTGTTATTGTTTACAACAACATAAGCATCAATAATTCCTTCCTGAGGCAGGAACCAATGTTTGAATTCTTCATCAGAAAACATAGGTGACAAATCAAAGGTTTTCATATACTAAAAGGTAAAATTAATAAATATTATCTTTGGTTTACTTTTTTGTTAGTGTACTCTATATTCTTACATTAGAAAGTAATTTTCGAGCTTGCGGCAAATCTTTTTCAGTGAGTTTGCGAAATCCAGGAGTGCGAATTGAATCAGGAAGTTTATGTAACTTTAATGTTCGTTGCATAGTCATATTGCGACTTAAGTGAGAAAACTTAACATCTATTAACTTTTTTGGATTCAAAGAACGATGCCAATATCTAAACAATATAATTTAAATTAACAAGAACAAAATATTCCACTATACCCTGTTCCAAAATGAGAAGCCAATATCAGGCGGATACGGGAAAAACCGGTATTGCTACGTAAATCTGGTGTCTTCTCTTTTAGAACAGGGTATCATAAATCATAATGTTAAATTATTTTTAAGTCCATAAATATTTTATTTTTGGAAATTATTCTTGAAGAGTTTATTTTATGACAGTACAAGATATAATTTTGTTCATTAAAAAGGAAAATTATTTTATTTTATCATAAAAAGAAATAAAACTGTTAAATGTATATGTATTTGACATTAAAATGTTAGTAAAACTGTGATTAATGGAGAACATTTTATAATATTACAAACAACCTTATTTAATTACCTGCAGGTTCCTATGGGTTTAGGTAACACAATTCCAGCTGTATAAACGGCTTGAAAAATACCTGTCTGATTCACTCTTCTAGTTATTTCACGAATCAAAACCGGAGCTACTCTTTTACTACGTAATCTTTTATGAACGCAAAGGAAATTAATCTCCACCATTTTTTGAGACCTACATTTGAAATAATCAATTTTATTAAATGGCTACAAAATAAAATAATAAATCATGTTTACTTGTTATAGACTTTAAGCAAAGCTGGGATGGCACTAATGAAACCAACTAATTTATTACTTTTAATGACACGCACTCCAACATGCCATTCTTTTAACCATCCAGGAGGTTGAAGAGCCCTGTTATTAATTAAACAGTATACAAATTGAACAACTTAATATATAAATATTAAAAATACCATTTTAAAAAATGAGGCTGATAATCAAATCGAAACATGCTATCTTCATCTTCAACATAGTTTTCATTTAACAATGTGTACAATTCTTTTAAAACAAAAGGATCGTCAAGACTAAGTGTATCCCATTGAAAATCGTCAGGCAATGTAAACGGTTCATTTCTAATCTGATCTATTGTTTTGTCCTCTTCAATTGGACCATCATTAAGTATTGTTTCAGCTATATAAATTTTGTAAATTAAGATATATTTAATATTATAATTAGACAAAGTTAAAAAAAAAAACAGGATTTTATATTTGTTAGAATACAAAGCTCTCCCTACTATAATTTGTTTTGTTAACAGGTTAATGTTTTTTTATGAGTTTGTTGTGTTATAGTTATTTATTTCAGTTCAGAATTGGCTAAATGGTTTGGCAATGCTAAGCATTCATCGCAATATCAATGTAGAATTTAGATACAGAAAAATAGTTGAGATTAAGTATCCTAGAAACCTCAAATATTGGATAATATAAAAAATAAAATAAAGAATTTGAAAATTAAAAATTAAAAATTGTAAGACAAGAACCAAATGTCATGTTTTTAAATAAAAATGATGTACTGATTTTTTTTCTAACATCAACCCCCCTCCACCCCCAAAAAAGGCCTTGAGGGAAATTGTAACTATGCCGTTAGATGCCACTGTTGTTTATACAAACAAATTTATAATACTAAAAATTACTACCTATTTAATAATTTCTCATAACATTTAAAATGAATTACAAATATCTTAGATATTCTGTGGTGCAATTTTAAAAAAAAGGTGCTCTGCTGTACAGTAGGTTACAAGTGGGTCACTGTATAATGGATGGTATTAAATTTGAATTTAATGATATCATATCATTGTATAAGAAAAACGAACTTGAGCGGAGACGGTATGTCAGACTAGGTATAAGAAATATTATATACTTATCTAGTAGTTACTCATTGCGATATCTCCTGAAATAATGGAGATATCGTAATTTTGTTTTTTTATTAAGACTCACAGAGGTAAGCACTACAAATATTTTATTTTTTAATTAATTTAAATTTTTTAGTAAAAAAGTTAAAAAAATTATTTTTTTATTTTTTTATTTTTGAAAAAATTGAAGATAGCCATTCTATAGAGTATATTTCTGTGAATATTTTGAGCTTTTAACATTTTATTTCCATTAATCTCATGATTTTTAATAATTTTTTTAGTTTATTAGTAAAACGTCAATAAACTGGTTTTTGTCCGGGCGGCGAGTCCCCCTCTACGGCTAATGGGTATATCCTCACGGGACACCCTATATAATATAGTGTACTTTAGAAGTTTCAAGTTCCCACGAATAATATTATACAACCACAACAAAATAACTAAAACAGTTATTCTAGGTTTTTAATATGTAATTTCGTCCAAATTTGAACTTAAAATGACTATAAAAATAAAATTTGCTTTTGTATTTTTTAGATTTTTTGGTAACAGAATTAATTACTTACGTGGAATCT
>WHPZ01584762.1:5034-15797 GCA_016617965.1 Macrosiphum rosae | reverse complement strand
AACTAGATTCACTTTCCTATCAGAAAAGATACTGTTGAAGAAAATTTAAGCATTTTTACTGTCCTTAAATGTGATGACAGACACAAAAATAAAAACACACATCATTGTATAATCAATACATTCATCGTTTCACTCAGAATCTAAAACTAAAAAGTATTATTTTTATAAAAATTATTAAAAAAAAACAAATGGTTGTCCTCGCCACATAATTTTATAAATAAAAAATATAAAGTTATTTTAGAATAACTAATTCTAAAGTAAGTACAAATATTTAGTTAAAATAAACTGTATTCATTGATGTCTTATATAAGCACATAGGTACTATCTAATATTTTTAATAAGTCAATAAATATTCAAATTATATAATTTATTGAAATGAAATGAATCAATGATAACGATGGTAAATGTGTAAAAAATATCAAAAAACTCCTTACATTGTGCAAATAAACTGTAGGCATTATTAAAATTCTCTTAATTAAAGTACATTAACATTACCTGATCAGTCTTGTTAAATATTCGAATGCCTGTATTTGAATAATTGCTTATAAGAGTATTTAAATATTTTTCCAAATACTTTTTCTTTGTATTTTATTCCAAAGTACTGCCTAAATGTTTTTTTTAGATTCTGAGTGATGATGTGTGTTTTTTTTTAGTTTTTAATTTTTGTCTCTGTCATCACCGTTCGGGGAAGTAAAACTGCTTCGATTTTCTTCAAAAGTTTCTTGTTCGATTGGAAAGTGAATTTAGTTGGTGCATTCAGTAAGTCAACATTTAAAATTCCCAATATTTTTCAAAAGCGCTGGGATAAACAACATTCAAATTAAAGAAAAACGGAAATTTTTAAGCTAAATCGGTTTTTGAAAAAAATCTATTTTGGTTTTTGGGGCAACTCAAAAATAAATGACCTTAGGTACATGAAATTTTGACTGAATATTTATATTAGCATTTTCTATACACCATAAAATATTCAAAATATTTTGACTTGTTTACGGAAATTATCAATTTTCAATTTTTTTAGTTTTTTTTCTATGAATGTCAATAAAAATGTATTTGTTGGGAGCAAAAAATTATATATTAAATAACCAAGAATAACGGTTTTAGTTATTTTGTTGTAATTTTATAATATTAATTTAACTTACCGGCTACCGTGTGAATAATAAATAATAACAATATAAATATAATATAAAATAACCACACTGACAAACCGTCACCGCTCAGAATGGTTTTTCGTATTTCATTATATTATATCATTGAATTCAAATTTAATACCATGCATTAAACAGTGACCCACTTGAAACCTACTGTACAACAGAGTGATATCCACTTACCCGCTTTTTAATTTTACCGTCGTATTTTAACAAACAATATTTTTGTTCATATTATAATACAATTTTAAAAATTGATCTTAAAATAATATTTTATACCTAATTCTTCTAAGAATTTTTATGATTTCATTAAATACGCAGACGACACAGCCTACCCAATTTTTCTTAAGTTTAACTAGACAACATCACAGGTTATATTGTGACATCTGAAATTATTGAACCAATTTATATGCATTTTTATTTAATAATAACTTTAGGTATAGGAACCTACATTTGTGATAAACTTACCAAAATTGTATATAGCCATATAGGTACCTACTGTAGTACTTGTAAAGTATTTTGAATATTTTTTAATGACAGTACTCGAATACATATTCTGAATACAATTGAAAAGTATATTATTAACAAGACTGATTAGGACGTATTTTAATCATATTCTAACACAGGGGTTACGTGAACGAATTTTACCTGGCCCGCAGACAAGAAATCGATTTTTTTTTTAATTATTATTTTTATGTAGAATTAAATGAGGTTTGATTAATGTGTCAAATTTATTATTTTAATTTTGCCTTTACTTTCTTTGATTAAATATTTACATTGCATTTTGATGGTCCCGAAAAGCTTACCGAATTCTTAATGTGGTTCACCAAAAATATTAATTAGTACAGATTGCTCTACCATGATATGGGTACCATACATCCGAAATGGATACAAAATCGTCATAAGCCCGGGAAACCTGCTCAGTGCTCGTCGCTCTTCCATGTCTGAAATGTTATGGTTAAAAAAAATTCATTGCCGACATTGGTAAAAATCATCGGGCTGAGTATTTTCAAATTTTAGACTGTCCCTGAAAAACTCTCTATGCAATAGAGGAGACATGATCGGTGTTCCCCGGGAAATCCTGCATTTGGCAATCCCCCGATGTTTGAACATCCGGGTGGCTCCTCGTTTCAGGTCCGCGGCGCAGAGTGATCGGCCTGTCGACGGTCGTCGCGGAGTTTGGATTGCTGTGCGACGTGACCGGCCGAACGAACCGAGCGTACGCAGGCCAACTGTCGCTGATCGTGGGCCTGCACTTCTCCGGCGCGCTCGTCCACGTGTACCTGTTCTGTTTCCACGCGCTAACCAAGGCCGTGCCGTGGGACGCCGTCTCGATGGGCGGCGCGCGTGCGCTCAACAACCTGTGGCGGCTGTCCGTGGTCTCCGGTTCCGCGCACTACGCCTCCAAACAGGTGTGTGTCTCTTGTGCGAAAACGGTCCATATGGTAATTTTAACTGCAGGGCTCTTAATCGAATTCAATAAAAAAAAACCCATGAATCAGGTGTACTCGTGCACTTATGCGCTAAGGAAAATTGAAATCAAACCGAGAATTCAAAAAAAGTATGCAAAATCATGCTAAATATACTTCAAAAATAAATAAACAGTTATGTATATCATATAATATATATATATCAGTGTTACACTATTGACTATTATACTTGGAATGCAAGGCTTACTATGGTGTAATACACATACACTAATAAACAATTGCAATTTATTTATAATTTAAATAATAAATAACATAATATACAATTATGATAAATACTTTTTTATACTTATTTACGAAATACCATATTATATTTTGAATAAAATTATTTTAAATAAAAAAACAAAACATAATTTATTTAAAAGATAATGAGAATCGCCTTCTTTGAGAAATGTTAAATGGTAGTATGATA
This sequence comes from Macrosiphum rosae, assembly GCA_016617965.1. Classification (NCBI taxonomy): domain Eukaryota; kingdom Metazoa; phylum Arthropoda; class Insecta; order Hemiptera; family Aphididae; genus Macrosiphum; species Macrosiphum rosae. Next base: position 12,753 of record WHPZ01584762.1, on the reverse strand, counting down.
TTCAAAAACTAAAATAGTTTAAAACTTCATTTAAAAATGTGGATCAGACTTTAAAATTGATCACTTCGAGACGTACAAATCAGATAATTCGAAATCGCAGGACGCGTGTTAGTGACATTTCAGGTCTACACGTTTCGTATAACCATTCCATTTCCCAATTACTCGCTACACTATATCCACATCAGTTGACACCTGGATATCAGACTAATTTCTCCCAATTCACCAGTCCCTTATTGTTGTGGACAAATCACATATAAGGCAGTTTCTACCTGCATTACAATACTAAGATTATTATACAGTAAGACGTGTCAAAAATAAAAATAATTTCACATAGGTACTTTTCCTAATAATCAAGAAATAATAATTACAAAAAAAAATAAATAAAAATGTATTATTTAAAAAATAAAGTTACGGATAAATGGAAATACCTACTCAACATCAATTTTCAATAAAATTGATTTTGTTATTTTATTGTAATTCAAAAACAAAGAAGTAATAACCCTATAGGTATTAAATGTTTACATTAGCACTTCATATAGAGTAAAATTTACAAAATATTTTTGCTCTTTTTGAGATATTTATAGATATTTCAAATTTTTTAATTTTTTAATTTTTTTCCTTCAATTGATGATAAAAAGTATTAGTTTTAACTAAAAAGTTTGAAAGTCTAATATCAGGTTCTTCATAAGTCTATATAGTGATTTAAAAATATTAAAAATACACACAACAGAATTTTTTTGTGTTTGAAGTTGAAGTTTTCAAAAATTTGGTCTGTAGTTATTCTGACTAACACTTATTATTCAAAAAAAATTTTGTGTCAATATTCATTTTTACCTAATATTATTAAATTTTTATTTGTATAGTTTTTGTTAAATTGTATGATACATGTATTGTACGGTAGGTTTTATTAATTACTTAGATATTAAAATAGTGTAGAATGTTTTTACTTAAACAAAACGTAGTTAGGTTAAAATTGTATTATAATGCAAGTATAATGTGTATAATAAAACATAATTGACAAAAACCAACGATATGCAATAACGAAATTAGGTAACTCTTATTGAAATATCTGAATGCAAAGGAAAATTACATTTATTTAAATATTAAAACAATTTAATTCTTGGATAATATGGGAAAAAGCAAATTATACAAATCTTCGTATAAACTCTTGACATTAAATTTATAAATTCCACTAAAAGGATTCATAATGTAAAAGTATAAAATTGATTCAATTTTGATCCTATATAATATGATTATTTATATATATATATTTAATAATACATAATGTAAAATATAATTTAGTTTTCATTAAACAAAATGTTTATCTTATTTATGAAACTCGCAATTTTTAAATCTTTGATATATTATGTTTCACTATGGTTTATGCCTAATGCGTTGGTACTTTTTTTTAAAATATCATTAACATTTATTAGTTTTTGTAATATTATATTATGCGGTTTTGTTAATAACATTTAATTTAAATTGATATGGCATCTTTCTATAAGCTGCTTACAAAATTATATTTTAATAATGAGAAATATTTTTGTTAGGTTATAATGTAATTTGTATAAAATATACACGAAATAAGTACAGTTATTTAACAATTTTTCAGAAATAAATTAAATTAATTTCTTGTGATAAACTATAGCTGTAATCAAAACAATTATTTTTATAACTAATATTATAATAATGAAGAACGTGTCTTATAAAAAATACAAAATTATTTATAAACGATCTTTATTCAAATGCATTTGACACATGTGAATATGTAATAGATCTTTCATGATATAATTTTGTGTCTGTTCATTCGCTTAACCACCTCTGGGGCTGGAAAGTATACAATTTATTTGTTCAAATGAATATTATTCAATATATAGTTTTGAACATTTTCAGGCATTGTATATTTACGAGAGAATGGGCCAAATTCGAACTTCACGTATGGAAACTGAAGACATCGAAGAGGTGTGTACTACTACTCACTTATCAACACCCTTTATACCCGTCAATTCTCTCCATGTCTCGTTTTGTGTTGTCTTTATATTGGTAGTCAACCGATATCAATGTCTAGTTGTTTGAAACGTAATCTGATCCCCAGAGTTTCTTGACAGAATATAATTATTTCGTCTAGTCAGATCCTATTATTTGCCTGAAATCTACTGAGTTTCTGAATGAAACGCTTAACTTCCGTAATCTTGGCCAAGTAACAATACCTATACTTTACACGAGGTTGTTCATTGATATGATAGTATATGCTATCAAAGTTAATTTAGTTTAAATAATGACATAAAATTAATTTTAAAACTGTTAAAAGTATTTATGATATGATTAATGGAGAAGAGACAAATATGACAAACGAGTATGAAAAATTATGTTCTAAATATCTTAACTATCTGCTCTTTAAAGCGAAGTTTAAGAAGGAAAATACACATGTATAACTTAGAATACATGTTATTCAGAACTTCAGGTGTATGGTAATTTTAATATGACTTTATCTAGAATAAACTCTTCAAAATATTTATTTGGTTTACATGAGAACCCAACAGAAACTCTGTTTAAGAAGGTAGAAACATATTCGTAGGAGTTGTTGATGAATAATTACAAATAAACGATTTGTTTGGATTTTGAAATGTTTCATTGTAAGATTGTTGAAAAACTCTGTCTTGTTTACGTTAAATGGATAGCAACAATAACGAAAATAGTTATAACTTTTCGTCAACTTAAATTAGTGTGATTGACGAAGACGGGAAATTCTCCTCAGGTGCATTATCATTAATTTTACCTATTAACACTTTGCAGTATACAATAGTTTTTAGATTTTTTTACAGGTAAGACTAGGTTAGCAATTTAAATATCTACCTAGCAATCTGTGATGAAATAAATTTAGTTACCTCTATTTTCTATAACAAGATTAACATAATACTTTTTTTTTCGTTGTTTTTAATTATTATTATTATTTATTTAATTAGATTGAAATGTTCTTCGTCCAATACAACCAGAATAGCTTGTCGTTAAAATTGTTTGGATCATCGATATTGGATTCGTCTTTAATTATATTGGTGAGGATATGTAAATTATCATAAAAAAATAAATAAATATCGCAATGCTAATATATTTTTTTATATTCAAATATCTATTTCTTTGTTTTAATTTGTTTAGTTTTTATTTTTATAAAATTGGTTAAGACATATATTTTAAACATTTACCACCACACTCTATATAAATATGTTTACATTTTACTTATATTAGGTTTAACATTTCAAAAGCCGGAGACTATATTATAGTGACTATGTGTTATTGTGTTGTACATTTCATATTGCATTACTCACCAAAATAACAATATTTATAATCAATATGGATTAGAAAAATGTATGATAACCAGACGAAAATAAATAAGAATGCATTTCAATGTGTAATCCATCTAAGTGCATAACTTTTAATATATATATATAACTAGTATTATATAACTTAAAAATCACTCATATAATTAATTAACAATCGGTTTACATATTAGGTATGTAATGGTAAAAAAAACAATTTTTTAAATATATCGTAATCTTTATTTTGTGATGGATTTCTCATTATCTCAAAACAATTAAAATAACTTTGGTTATATTATATAAATTATAGACACTATAATGTGTATAATACTATTATAGTGTTACCCATAGTTGTTACTATACAGTATAAACAGTTATAATATTAGGGTTATCTTTAGATGATTCCCCCCTTCCTCCATCCGAAGCGGCGAAGCCCTGACCCAATTCTATGAAGTCTAAGAACGTGTGTTATGTACGATAAAAGTAAATTATTAACAATATTTTATAAATGTGTATTGATAGAATATGATAAACAGCAATATATTATTTACACTGATATTTAAAATAATGTTATGTATAGGTTGTGCCTATATATTAGGTCAGGGATTCTCAAACTTTTATAGACACTGTACGTCTGTACCCCTTTTTATCAATACATTTTTTTGGGTACCCCTTCTTAGTTACTAAACTAAAATATATATAAAAAAATTTAAAGACTTACATACATTATTATTTCATTAAGATTAAGTTATTGAATACTAATATACAAAAAATTGTAAAAACTATAAGCGTTTATTTTCAAAGAAATTAGTGAGATGGGTGAGCTTGTTTCTGTTGGCATCAATATTGGGTTCTAATTTAGTTAAATACAATCTTAAATCATCTTGTGTGCATTCAAGTGCTGGACCATTTGAGTCTTGAGTTCAGTAAAATTAGATACATTTTTCTTATTATCTTGCAAAAATATGTTCAATCTTTCAAACGGCTCACAGTTATTTTTTTGTATTTCTTTTTCCCAGAGAGTGATTTTTTTAATCATTGTATTGGTTTTATTTTCTACATGGAAAATATCAGAAATACTGCCCTGCATGGACAAATTCCAGATGTTGAGTTTTTCAAAAATCGTTAATCGTGATTATAAAATACGCACACACACGCGTGTCGTTCGCGGTAACGACGCAATATTTTAAATCCGAGCGTAGACGCGCCACGCCGATGACACCTATAGCTTAACGTCGCGTTTTTATAATTACATAGGTATTCTATTGTCTCCTACTCTACTTGGTATAACGATAGCCACGCTTACTCAATCAATGACGAATGAAACAGTTAGATACGCCATTTTAATTTAAAATTCACAAATGTTACCTTGGATTTTAGAATTTTTTTCTCTATTTTAATTTAAAGGTTTGTTGGCCAGACTTGTACCCCTTAAAACATTTTTAGTACCCCCGCGTACCACAGTTTAAGAAACACTGTATTAGGTTATTACCTCAGTAGCTATATTATTATTTTTTTCTTTAAGATATTTACAATCTGCTTAGTTTTAAACAATAAACAAACGTGTTGAAACCTAAAAATAACTACATACCTACTTATGAATTTTTTGAATGGAAGAAACCACCCATTGGTGAAACTAAATATATTATTTAGATTAATTATTAAATTATATATTAATGTTCGTTATTTAGAAGATCGTAACACCATTTGCTTTTTAAGTAGATTTTTATACAGTGTATGGTTAGAAATGTAGTTAGGAGTATTAATTTATATTTTCTTGAAGATAATATTATGTTATGTTTGAATTTTATGAACATATTAGTCATTATAGAACTTTCCCATCCGCCATAGCTGAAGACTGAAGATCCATTTGGATATTAAATTGGTATTATGAACTATCGATTTGATCTTAAGATATGTATGAGTAATTTTATTGAAAAGTTTGCAACAAAAACAATTAGTGTTGAGTATAAGTCTATCTAAGAGTAAAAGAATAAGTCTCCTAGTCTTGGATATTTTACTACTTCAGATATTTAATAACCTCCTCTCCTTGATATTTAACATCACAAATTTTCATAAAGACTTAAAAGTACTTAAGCCCTTAATCAATTAGCTAAATTATATTATTCTAATTTATAAATGCAGTAATCCACTAATAAAACAACTATCAACCATCTCAATCCCTGGTGATGTCCATAGAAGAAACTTGCCTAGGACCTACTAAGGTAAATTTTAAATTAAAAAACGGGGAAGTAGCTCAGCTTTATAGTTGTAGGTATTGAGTGTAATTCGCCATTGAGTAGGTTACTTAATTAATGAGTGCAATTTAAATTCAATGTATAAGGTGAAAATTGATTTTGGAATAACCGACCTGCAGCCTTTATTTCTATAAATATTTTATTTTATATTTATATTTAATACTGATCTTATTTGTTCATTTTTCAATATTAATAAGGTAAGTTTAACTAATTTTTGTCCTAGTGAAATTTAAAAAACTATAAAAGTTGAAAATTTCCAAATTAAAAAAAATGGGATAAAAAGAGATAATATTTTGAAAATTATTTAAGTTTAAAAAAATATTAATTGAAAAATTCAAATTTCAGCAGTTATACATGTTTGGATTAAAACCAAAAACAAAAGCGATTTTGTCAAAAACTGACATTCGTATCAAAAATTTTTTTCATACTTTTTTTTGTTTATCATGATTATTTTGAAAAGTACTGGAAGACCTTAACAAAAGTTACTTTTGACTCCTAAAAGGAACAACTAGATATAATTTTCTATCAGAAACTTTCCTCAAAGAGGACAATTTAAGCATTAAAATACATATCATTGCAAAACCAATACCTTCATCACTCCTACAAGAATTAAAAAAATAAACAATAGTGATTAAATTAAGTTCCTGATTGTTTGCCTTGTTAGCTGTTACTTATTATACTATTATTATAAAATGTTATCAAACTTATTTATTGTGCACATAGGTGTAATAACATTTAGAAATAAAAACAAAAAATAATAATTTAATCCTAAATATAATAATAACAACTGTTGAACCTATCATGGACGGATTGGTGTTTTAGTTTTTATACAAAACATATTAATATGTTATTTAAAATAGTGAAATATTAAATCTGATAAATAATTTTTATTCGTCATTTTATGAACCCAAAACGTTTCTATAAATTAAATGTCTGTAAACCTTGAACTTTTATAATAAAGTAATACATTTTGATTTCAAAACTCTTTTTATTATTTGTTTATATTGATATAAATAACATCAATACATTATTGAATTAAACGTAAACATACTTTTGAACTAAAATATATTTGTAAATATTTTATAAGTTTCAATTATAATATAATTGTTATGTCGCATTTACATCTCTGCACAATGTGTGAACATTTATATATTTTTATACAACCATCCACAAACGTTAAATTGTGTCCATAAGAATAATAATACAGTTTAAGATTTCAGAAATACATAACTGAAATCAGTACAACCAATTTTTACGATCCTCCATACTGCATCTCTCACAAAATCATTGATAAAAAGGTGCTCTGATGTACAGTAGATTAAAAGGGTCACTGTATAATGGATAGTACTAAATTTTAATTTATTGATATACAATTGTATAAGAAAAACGATTCTGAGCGGAGACTATGTCAGTCTAGGTATAAGACATATTATATATACTTATCTATGGTATTAAAAAAAAATTGACCCATGATAGGTACCTATAATAAATTCCAAATTAATCATATCACAATATCCATTAGGTACCTATAACGCGTTATACATCAACAAAAAACCGTGATACTATCATAGATAATAATAGTATACTTTAGAAGTTTCAACTACCCACGAATAATATTATACAATCATACTAAATAGTTATTCTAGGTTTTTTATTATGTAATTTCGTCCAAATTTGAACTTAAAATGACTATAAAAATAAAATTTGCTTTTGTATTTTTTAGATTTTTTGGTAACAGAATTAATTACTTACGTGGAATCTTGTTTTAAATTTTCAACAATCCTTAGATATAAAAGTTGAACATTTTATAAATTTTTAACTACAAAATAATTATTCAATTTTAAATTTGATAAATTTTGTCAAAATAGTAAATACGATCTTTAAATGCTTATAAAAAAAATTTGTGCCTATGTATTTTTAATATTTTTCAACTGATATTGTAACAATATATCAGGAGCCTTGAATTAAATTTTTACATTTTTTGGCCCAACAGAAAAAACTTGATTGATATTTATAGACAAAAAAACTAAAAAAATTTAAAACTGAAAATGTCCGTAAACAGCCCAAAAAGAGTCAAAATATTTTCAAAACTGTATTGGGTATAGTAAATGCTAATATAAACATTTAGTGAAATTTCCATGTAT
>WHPZ01584760.1:0-22991 GCA_016617965.1 Macrosiphum rosae | reverse complement strand
CTCAATTATTGTAATTGTAATAAAAAATTCAGAGTATTTTCAATCTACTATGCAACGTATTAAAATATAGTAAATTGCTTGGTGAAGTTCTCACGCCAAAGTAGAACAACATTTAATTGGAAAAATGAAAATTCTCATTACGAAAAAATTACCAACGTACAAAACATAAAATTAATAATAAGTAGTTTCTAGACAATCGAACACGATATTTTATATTATTATTGATAAAATAAAACAATTTATATTATAAAACAACAAAATCAATAAAAATTAAATACTAATTAGTGATCGGAAAATAATGAATAATATTAAATCTAAAATATAATGAACCTGTTATAATTATCGTTACTAAAATAAACATCATGAATATCAAATGATAAAATATAATATGGATGTTTTCAATACAATATGTTTTATCGTTTTAATATTTACATCATCATTTTTCTTAAATGATATTCATACATATTATATAGTATTTTGCTACAAGCATACAAGAATTATTTAATAATCTGACACGTCAATTAAAATTATAAATTGAAAATTTTTTTTTTATGACGGGTAAAAGCATAACATTCATTAAATCATAAATGTATATATTAATCTTTATTAATTTCCATTTACATGTTATATATCATGAATTATTATTGTATAAATATGTTAATATAATATCCTTCTGAATTTATTAAAATATATATATATTATATATATTTTTTTAATAGACCTTAAATAAAATAATACCCAAAACAATTAGTTAGGTAGATAGTAAGTTATAAATTATAAATATTTTTTATTTATTCATTGAAATGAAATTGTTTAAATTCTGCTAAAATAAACAAAAATCAAAACAATTTGAAGAAAAAAAATGTATTTAAATTTAATATAGTCGACTCATTGAAAATAGCTTATATTTTTCAATAATAATTAAATGTTTTTAACACATTTTACTAATATTTGTGTACCTATTCAAATATGTTTTTCAGTATTTTTGGATAGTATCAATATCATGAGTCGTGACTAAAATGTTTATATACTTATAGTTGTACTTTGTACATACTAAACATAAAAGGTTTATATGGTTAGGTACCACTATTATTATTATACCTTCGATTCAACCATTTTCGTTACGGTTTGTTTTGTTCATAAATTTTAACAGAAAACAAGTCTTTACAAAAACATATTATACCTGGGATAGTAATATGTTAATTTTATTACTAAAATATGTTTTGTTGTTTTGTTTTTTATAAGATCATAATACATTAATACCCATGTATAATTTCATGGACAATTCAAATGTAAAAGCCCTTCACAAATTAAGACTTTGTATTTGTTCAACTGACAAGTATTCGTAATTGTAGAAATAGTATTAAAAACTCGATATTAAAAAATTAGCAATATTTTAGTAGGTTGCCATAAACCAACGAATCCAATAGGTATACAAACGATGTATAAAGCAGTTGTCACTTGTGAGTTTGAGAGTTTGAGAGATTGAGAGTACATTAACTACTATCAATAGTATCTATAAATTATATAGTGTTTGTATTGTTCATAATATTTTCCGTCTTGCTAATTTTAAATTTTCTTGGAGCGATAGTTTCTGATCTCAAATCATTGTAAAGGTAGTACCTACTTACTATAGTGTATACAAAATTCGATGTTCATGGTCTGTTACTGCTACTATGATATACACAATAAAACACTTTGGGAAAAATATTAGGAGGTATAATATGTATTATTGTGAAATTTAAAACTTTCTCGATCCCTTCAGAATCTATTTGAAGCTCTACAGAAACATAACAAGCGAAGATGCGTCGAAGAATATATTTATTTTTGAGAGTCTAAATAGTCTCATCGTTATGCCATATTTTTAAATTTTAAAAACGAAGGTCATCTCTATAAATTCAAATAAAGATGAAGAGACGGATTAAATGTTTTCGTATAATAATAAATAGTGAACATTTTTAATATACCTACAATCTACATAAATTCACCAATCGGCATCAACATTTGAACATCTGAAAATTGTTTTTAAAACCTACCTAATACATATAGTTCCTAATTTATTTATATATTTAAGAATACTTGTTTTCTATTGAATACGAATTCTGAATGACATTTTTTTTTTCAATGCAATATCCAGATGTTATTGTTGTTATTTTCGATGATATATTATATACAAACGATTGAACTGTTGTCAGTTGGAATGCTTTAAATGTAAAGGATACCACGGATGATTGTATGGGAACGAAAGCCGGTCTTGGAGTACGGAGTTAACTACAGTAATCAAGAGATGAGATAAATTAGCTGGTGTATTATTATAAGAGGAGTTCGAGGACGTTTGGAATTCCTCAGACTCGGGTTGAATGAATTACTGCAGTGTATTAAAAATATTATACTAACAATAATAATAATAATAACTTATAATATCGTATTGTAACTCAACTCATTAATTTGCATAGTTTTGAAATAATTCAATAAACTGCAAAATAAAGTAATTAATACCTGAACATTATTAATAACCACATTCACATACACCGTTCAATAAATGTATTACATAATACGATAACAAAATGAAAATGTGTCAACGAAATTTGTCATTTATCAATAGCAAACATATATTATATAATGTAGGTCTAAACACATATATGATATATTGTTCAAAATTCATTAAAAATAATAATATTATTTACATTAGAAATTACGTTGTGAGTTTAGGTGTATCATACATTTATCTGGTCATAAATCTTTTTTGTTTCTAAATATTATACTGAATAGTAAATAAGAAAGTGATACACGCTTTAAGACACTAACAAATCTTATGCAAAATGAATCACTTAACTACGTATTTCGTCATATATTTTTTAAAATGACTAATATGTAATATATATAATTATATAATATAATCTAAGTTATAGCTTGAAAATATGACCCACTATGAAAACTTGAAATTCAAAATGAATACTTTTTATTCAATCCATTTTAACAATACATGTTCTACATTGGACAAAAAATATAATTAATTAATATATTATTTAAATATCAAATGTCCATACTATAATATAATTTTGTATCTATATAGAATGCAATGAACCGTGCCTCTGACCACTATGTCCTATACAGTGCAGAGTACGTCACACATGAGTCGTATTATAAGAGCAGTAACTTAATATGTTTTATAGTTTTGTGGTTCTGTTTACATTTTCTTAAAACAACATTGAGAAAATCGAAAAATGAAATATCGACTGTAAAAGTTAGAAGATAAAGTTCAATATATTCAATTCCAAATATAAATTATATTGCGACTATAAAATAGCACAATATAATTTAATTGCAATGATTTAATATAAATAAGATGATAGGCTATAACCCTGGAGTATCTTCCATAAATATTTCAAAAATAAATGTAGGCAAATAAGTTAATAAAATCTCTTCCTTAAATACAATTATATATTTGTATTAGGTATATACATATTATGTACCTATTTGTATACCTTTGGCAAAGTGTCAAAGAATGGTCTGCCAAAGGTATACTGCCGATATACTTATTATAACTGATTATCATTTTCTTACCGTTGACTAATAAATCGATTATTTATAAACATTACCTATTGACTACGTACCTATTTAAAAACATAATTTAGTAAGTTGTTCTGCTTTGGCAATTTTCTAACAATATGTATACCTACAATTTAACTTACATCTGTGATATATTAATATATTATAAATTATATTATAATATATTATGAAAATTGCAACGTAACTATCAAATGCATCAACCCTCGTATGTGATTTTCACGAAAGCTCCATTTTTATATAAACTACATAATATTATTAATCCTATAGGAATGTAAGAACACTTCGTTTATTCTTATAACAAAATTATAAAGTATAAGGTTTTACTTGATGAGTTTTTAAATTAAAATACACATTAGGTACATACAGTTTAATTTAGCTTCTTAATTAGTTTTGACCATGATAAAATAATTGAATTATACTTTAATTTGTATACAATTTTTATCAGTCTTTCAATAATAAGTAAACTGTAAAAGAGTAATCATCGAAATAAATTGAAACATTCATAATATATATAGTTTTAATAATCAACTGACACCATGATGAATTTATAAAGTATAAACGTTGATAATTATGTGAGAAATATAAGTTTTATTATTAAATTATTTAAATACTATAATGATACAATTCTGGTAGGCATACATCTATTCAATGTATATATTTATACGTAAACAAGAAAAAAAATTTTTTTTTTCTTTATTCTAATGAAAATCAAAATAAGTAGTACGTTTAATAATTTCTTTGAAACATGAAATAAAGCAGTATCCTTATTTAATATATAAAAACAAATTTGAAGTTTAAATTGTCATCACTTATATACAGCACCTATCTACTTTAGAACCCTGTTCTGCCGGAGGCAAATCCTCTTTTTCTCTCTCTCTCTCTCCCTCACACACGATTTAAATTGATATTGTGGTTTTATAATATACATATGGATTTGATTACATATCCTTAAGTCGTAACATAAAGAAAAAAACTTTACAAATAATTTCTTTAATCGTTAAGGGGTTCCCAAAGTATCATGCTTCATTAGCTCTTATTAAGTAACTACCTATATAGTATACTTTGAATTTTTTTTTCACTCAAATGGAATAATCAATACCTGTTCATTATAAATACACCACGAAACAAACTTTTTTATTAGTTCACAAAATATATTTTCATTTTTGATTGAATTAGAAAAAATATAGGTACCATGGTATGTTAAAAAACTCTAGCAAATAATACAAACAAAATGCAATTTATGTAAGTACTTGCTTTAAGACTATGAACATTTTTTTGTAATAATAATACCAAAACCAACGGAATAGCGTATAGACGAATGTAGAAATAGTTTAAGAAGTTTAATTATAAATCATATTAATCATAATACAAATAATTATGAAAATTACCAGAAATATACAAGTAATAAAATAAAGTTTGTCTGATCTGCAATTTTTATAATTGTGTTGTAAAAATTAAAAACTAAAATAGAATTATATAAGTAATAATGATGTTATTATTGCCGAATTGTATTCAATATAATTTAACATCTTTTATGACAAACTACCTAACTATCTAATTAATTAACACGAATAACTTAGTTACTTATTTATTATAAAAAAAACATTTTAGAAATTCAATAGCGATATTAAGTTGGTAATATTATAGTTTTAGATAAATAATTATCAATATAAAACAAAATGTTGTCAAACAAACGTACTTATAGATTTAACTCTTATCTCGTATTTAGCATTACAATGCTTTTATACAAATTAGCTATAAAGAGATAAATTAATGTATAGTTTATGTTATCAAATCAATGAAAACAGTAAGCCAAAGTCATATTATGTTACATACTCAATATACAATATTTTATTTATGTTTATTATTTTTTTTTTTTTCGATCAATTTACAATCTGTAATAATATTATATAGTTATAAGAAGTTTATGTAGTATAAAACCTTTGTAGTTGAGGTTTTATTAACAAATTTAAAAATAAAACTGTCATTAGTGATGATATTTATTTATTTATTTATTTAATACATTAACAAGACTTGAAGGCGTGGAGAAAGAAGTAAGAACCATGCAGTGACGTTATTTTGGTATATAATTTTAATATTTTAAATATTAAATTTCATTTAAATATAACATAAGATCAATCTGGATTTTCAACTGTTACTTTTATCTATAACTTGATTATTATTATAAATTATGTTTAAGTACTTTAATATTTACTTTAAATAATTAAAGGTAGGTACCTACTCGAAAATATTATTCATATAACGTATCAAAGTAAGTTTCCTTTTATTATTATTTTAATTGTTAACTGACCACAGAACAAAAACAAATCGATTTGATTCATTTAATTACTTCATAATATATATTTATAACTGTTCAATTTGTTTGATAGTTTGTACATAAAAATCATAATATTATGGAAAACTATTATAGTACGTGTACTATAAGAAATTGTTTATTCATATGAATATATGATACAAATACATAATACACTTTTTTCATTCTTAATTATTATATTATATATAATTTCATCGAAGCATAATATTATATTGGTATATTACTATTCAGTATTATAATAATGATTTGCCAGTTTGAGCTTTGAAAGTTCACAATATTATATTAATATAGTTTGGTGAATACGTGATCATATACATGTAATATAGGTACCTATACTTCCAAGTTAATACTTACTACTTCTATTACAAATTTATTAAATCAAATATTTATGTTTTTAGGTACCTATTTTACAATTAAATGCCTTTCCGTAATATATCTACAGACTACAGTGTACCTACTAAAGACAAAACAAAACAGTATAGATAAGATTGTGGTTATGGTTATTCATACAATACCTATTATACTAGACGAGTATGCGCGTTTTCATAATACTATCGTCGACATTATAAATGTATACAAACGAAGATAATAATTAAAAATTATTCTCGTTGGTATTAGGTATAATGCAGTATGCGCACTGGTACTTAAATTAAAATTATGTAAGAATGAAGTTCCACATTTTTTCTTAGAATCTTCACGTACGATTAAATTAATACACTTTAATGATACATCAATACATTAGTATATGGTTTATATTATTATTTTAAGTTTGGTTTTAATTCGCCAATTAAAACCAAGCATAGGTATTGGATTATTTTATTTTATGGAAGTACTCGAAACGGAATCGTTATTTTAATAGTATTCTTGCTTTTAATGCCTTTTTCTGGATGAAGAAAAATAATGATTACATAACAGAGGTATCTATTAAATACCTAATATTGGAGCATAAAAAAAAATTAACTGTTATAAAGATAATAATTGTATTAAATTATTATCTTACACCGTCAGGATTGTCGAGAAAAATATTTGCCAAAATATCTTAGGAAACCCATATAATTATTATATAAGCCGTAATTGCACTGGTTTATAGATTAGATTTAGATTTTTTTTTTAACTTACCGGAATTCTGATACCAATGGTCTACATAATTTACGCATCAACTATTAAAAGGACGTTATACACGCATATTGCATATAGCGTTATCTCCGTCCTACTAATATCGTCCCACTAACACGGCAAATTGAACGTTAAAAATGCGTTAGAAATTCAGAATCCATTTTACACTTTACATTTTAACATCACAGTGAATTGGCTTACTTAGGTACTATACAATGTAAAGGTAAGAATATTATCCGGAGACCAGAGCAGGCTTGTTTTAATATTTTAATTTTGATGAGCACTTTAGATTTTACATAACATTTACAATTTTTAAACCCTCATAGAATAAATTCGAGTATTAATCAGTAAATCCTACACGTGGGTCTCCGATAATATTCTCGCCTTTCAATTTGATAATAGTGATAATTCACATTATAGGTACTGCGGTCATAAATTACACAGTAGGGTAGAATAGATCATTCTGAGCTTAAGATTTGCAATGTCGATCGTTTGTGAGAAGAAAAGCAAGTCGTAATACCCGTTTAACGCGTAATAAAGTAGGCATTATAATACGTATAGAATGTAGTTAATGTACACTTCTCCCGTCTCCGTGACCGCAACAATTGGATGGGCGCGCATGATAATGGTGTATTATGTGTACAATCCCTCAGAAATGATTTATTCGCGCACCGACTCGGCGGTGTTTGAGCAAATCTATCTTCGTGTCGGCGGATATCGCAGTCCGCAGACGAAAATTATTGGGGAAACGAGTCGATATATCATAGTGATGTCCGTGGTTACATGTCTGCCACTTTGCAGCGCAGTGGGCAATCGGAGAGGAACCAAATGGAAGAGCGGAGAACTTAATGATAACAGCAATGCGACAGATAGCGAATAAAAAAATAACAAGGTTCGAAAAAATAATAATAAACGATGATTATTGATTGCGTTCCTACAATGTTATATTATTATTGTTGTTGTTGTTGTTGTAGTGTCGAATAGCAACGTCGGAACACGGTGGATCGATGACCGTGTTTGAAAAATTAAAGTGTCGGCGCCGTTATCGTCGTCGGAGATTTTGATTAACAATTGGCGCCAAAACAATACGCGGCCGAAACATATTTTTACTGCGTGTGAACACACTCCAAGCAGTCTGACACGGTGCGAGACACGGCGACGGGATAAATATAATATTATTATTATTTGACAAGCGACAACGACTTTGTTGTTATTTTTTGGTTACGTCGACGGAGATAAGACCAAGACGCAGAAAAAAAAACGTGAACCACATCGGTCATCGACATAATTTTACACATCATGCACACACGTACGATATATATATATATCATGTACTTAATATCCATAAACGTGAATTATTGTTCTAAGCACACGCACGCTGCAGACCGAGACAGGCAGGCGGGCACATTAATAACATGCATATTGCATAGTATAATGTGAAAACATCAAATACGGTCGTACGAATAACAATAATGGCAATAATAATAATAATTCTACGATACAATAGCTGATATTATAATATTGCAATAAAAATTAAGGATAGCGATTAAATAATAGACAAAGCAAAGAGCAATTAAGCAAACGTTTAGAGTATCTACCTAAATATTACGAGTAGGTATATTATATTATTTTCGTAAGAGGTACGTACCTATAATATGGCTATATATATATATATATATTATGTACGGCGTACACAATCAAATAAATAAAAGTAATAAAAAAATAATAAAAAAAGTAACGAATAATAAAATTACATTAATAATTACACTAACAGAAATAAAAAAGCATACAGAACTAAAAAAAAAAACTTAAAAACAAACTGAAATAGCAAAAACAAAACAATGTGTAATGTTTACCACCTACTTGCGATAGAGCACTACTGATATAATAATATATCGTGGCCGTGTATGTGTGTGTGCGTGCGCCGATCGCGCGCTTGGGTGTGTGTGAGTGTGCGTGTGTTTGTGCGCACGCGGGTTGCAGCGCGCCGCCGCCTTGCCGTTCGCTTGCACACCAGGGCAGTTCCAATACTAAACGTCTAAACGTGGACGGCCGTACCGAAGTTATAATAGCGCGGCACAGCCGACGGCCTGCTGGTGCTGCTGCTGCTGTTTGTAGACGAAGGCGGTGGCGGTGGCGTTTTGTGTACACGCACCGCGTGTTTTGGCTCTGCGTCTGCTGCTGCTGTTGTACTGGTGCGCCGTTGTTGTTGTTTTGTTGTTGTTGTTGTTGTTGTTGGTTTTTTTCCCGAAACGGATGTGCACCGCTCGGCCGTTGCACCGATCACTGCAGACGGACATGCACGGCGTAATTGTGCCTTAGGCGGGGAGGGCCTCCCCCCACTTCCCCGAATTCGTTTTTCCGGGGGAAGTTTTACCTGTGTGCCGTCCTAACCGCTGAGTGATGGCGGTAGGAGACGTCAGCGAGTGCGGGGGAATAATGTTACCCGTGGAGAGGGGAAGAAACCGGGTGGCCGACGGCCGACTTTTGGTGAGAGAGTAGTATGTGCTATCGCTGCAGCGCCGCCGAGTGAGGTTTTAACGGGTGTCCTCGGACATATTATACGTGCACTATATTTTATTGTATAATAGGTTTAATACTATACACGCACATGCACAACGCACCGGAAACGGCGTGAATTATATTATTATTGTTCGTTTCGTGAATGAAATGTACACCGTGTATATAAGGTATGCAGCGGTGTGTCTGCGCGATGGCGTCGGCGGCCGCACAGGGGAGGGATGTAGGAATGTTTAAAAAACGGTGCGCAGTAAAAATTCATGCTGACGAAATATCTTGCTCTTTTTCGACGTGTAAGGGATGCCGCCACCTCACAGTGTTTGATGCGCGCACGCACACGCACACGCACACGTTCACGCACGATACGAAATCGCGGAGCTCGGTGGTATTGTCGCTTGGCGCCGCCGCCGAACACAACGTAAATACACGGACGCACACTCGCACCACGCTCGTTTTATCGGGTCGATCACACCGAAACACCGCAGCCGCCTCCGCGCAGGCCGCCGAGTGCAACAACGTCAGACAGACCGACACGGATCGTGTCGAAAATGTCAGTGTGTGTGTGAGAAAGAGAATGAGAGAGTGTGAGTGGATGTGGGTGTTAGTAGCGCTCCGAAGCGGTGGACTCGGGGTCCGGACCCCCCGGAGAATGTCAAATGTAAAATTAATCAAAAATCCAATTTTATTATTTTTTATATTTTGTAAATTATTGAGGGTGATAATTTCTATAACAACGGTTGGTAGTATTTTTACTGATTTTGGATCCCATAATAAATTAGTTTTGCTCTAAAATAATGTATACACTTTTTTTAATCTTATGATAATAATAGATATTTTGTTTTGGTTGCGCCACTGGTGAATGTGTGTGTGTGTGTGTGTGTGTGTGTGTGTGTGCGCGTGAGTGGACTGTATTGATAGAAAACAGCTCTCAGATATTTCCTGCAGTTTCGGCGCGATTCGAACAATTTATTATATCATAGATATCCATTACCTATCAGTTTTCAGTCCGAACGCCATATCAGTTTCCCACAGGATTTGCAGTTTTCTGAGCGACACGCCGAGAAATTCACGGCCGTTCCATAGGCGATAATCCGCATTCGAGTGCTGTCACGTCTTATCACACTTTCTCTACCGCGAAAATTCTTCCCTTTTCGCCCGCACATGAACCGGCACGTTCCATGCGCACATTGCGATCCGTTCCCCTCTCGACACCCGACCACGATATCAACTACTCGTCACTAATTAGTATCTCAGGATATGATTTAATATCAACATGTAGTCACGTACAGGTATACTCTTTGTGTATACGAGAATATAATCCACCGATAAAAAATTAAAATACGTTATACCTATTGTAACTTTATAATAATTATCGACCGCCATTAATATAATTTATGCACAAGGGCATAATATATTATAATCGTTTCCGTAATTATTCAAGTGTCAATTTTTTCTATCGAAAACCACGACGCGACGTTATCCCTCCCCATTTGCATAATGTGCCTCAAATTGTGGCAAGCGTGAACGTTTTCGAAATTGAATCGTGTTTGTGGATAACCGTCATTTGGAGAGGACATATCTCTATAATTAATGTTTAGGTATATATTTTAAAAACAGATAAAGATTCATTACCGGATCGGCTAAAGGTACTATAATATTAATACAAAGTACAATGATCAAATCATTATAACACTTAATACGGTCGATTTGTATAAATTAACATTAACATACTTTCATTTTTTAATCGTTTTTTATTATACGTCATACTTTATTGAAGTTCGCGCAGTGATTATTTACAGTGATTAGATGTAAGTGTTCCAATAATACAGTAATATGTAAAGCTTAGGTTTGGATGTATTTATTACATCAAAAGCTGATGTATTTTGTATACATGAATATGCGCTTAAAATATCAACATATTTTATTTATTTATGATTTTTATAACTGTTAATAAATTAAATCAAAATATATATTTATATTATGTAACATTGGTGTCTTAAAATTGAATTACCTTTATAATTGCAATGGATTTCATATAGGTATATGTATTTAGAAATGATCGATAATTTGGCTGTGAGGAGTTGACTTATATTGATTCAACAATTAATGATAATTTTCTTTTAACAAATGTTATTGGAAAGTGTTGAAGAAATTTACATAATCACATCCCCTAATTAATACTAATATCTGAAACGTAAATGTTTCCTCTGTCATAAATAGTAAATAGGTATTTGCAATAGAATATTATACATAAGACGTATAAATTAAAGTTACAAATAATCAAACATATTATTTATAAACAGTAAAATGTAAAAGTTATTATTGACTGCATTTTTTTTTTTTTTTTTGATGGTTAGCATAACAATTAATTACTTAATAGCAATATTTCTATTTTTTGATGAAAAATAATTTAATATATTATACATCTACACGTATACAATTGCCTAGAATTACACCTACTTTAATAAAAATAAATAAATTGCTCAATAGACGATAGTAGTTTTAGAAACATGCAAATATTGCGAATTTAAAACGCTTATACTATTACTACCTAGTCATAACTCGTAAACAAATTATCACTAGATGACAGCTCTTTATTTGAGGTTTTGTTTATATTTCAAAATATCAAACACATTTTTTCCGTTATGAATTCATTTCAATTTATAAAAAACGCGATATGTAAGTGGTGGGCTTAAAATGTCAGTGACAACTGTAGTTATTAGTAAACCGGAAAATTAGCAAACATTTTTTTTTTTTCAAACGATACAGTTTAAATATTTATTTTAACTACGATCGCAGTTCAGACGCTCTGTACTTAACCTAACATAACCTACAGAAGTATATTAATATGTATAATGTGATACTCCCTTTTGTGTGACATTTTGCACGATTTTTATTTCCAGGAAAAGACAAGTGATCAAAGGATAAATTAATATCGACTCCAAAAAGTAATAACAGACCAAAATAAAATAAAATTTGTTAATTATACTGATAATAAATCGTTCCATTTTTTCAACAACTACAATATAAAATTATTATAAAAAATATATATTATCAAGATCTAACCTAACTTACTCGAGACCGTGGCAATTAATTATTTTTTTGGTGGTAAGCTTGGAAATATATTGAGGGTGTAAACCTCCACTCTCCTATCACCGCCTATGAATATAAAATATTATTAACCTCTTTTTAGATAGCGCATAAGCAATAAATATTAAATACAGACTAAATCACAAAATGCGCGTCACGGCTCGTCGCATATTAATTGATTTTCGGGTATCTATCAATAAAATAAATCACATTAAAAATTATTAATATTAAAGTACCAATAGTACCTACCATAAGCTTTCGGTATTCCATTAAGTAAAATATAATGTTACAATAAGTTGATAGATACATATAATATGTGGAGACACGCATCTTTAATATTATATATGTTATGTATAAGATTTAACAGTCAAAGAATAAGTATAATCCTGATTGAAAAATGTTGGATTATTTTTTGTCGATAAAATTAAAAAATATAAAGATCAAGTACGAAAAGCTCGGGACTTTTTTTCTAGATAGTTCTATTTGAGCTAGATTAAAATATGTATTTATGTAAGTAAAAGAACTACACACTGCATAATATATAATTTACTAAACACTGAGTTTCAAAGGTACATTTAGTTTTCGTCTGGTTAAAAAGTAAATGTTATAATGCATTATTAGTAATAAATAAATTATAAGTTATAAATTATTTTCAATCAAACTCTGAGATAGTATCCTTAAACTGCATGTTTGGATCGACCATGTTTTGTTATTTCTTTACGACAAAATTTATTTTTTTAATATAAATAATAAATCTATACGAATGTAAATATTTTTTATTTTTAATAAAAAAATACAATACAATTATTTTACCTTAAGTGGAAGGTGATGGACCACTTTGATTCTGGACGATTGCTGTTAATTTAAGACTTAAAATGATTTTTACTACGTATGTCAATCAAAAAAAAATTGCCATACAGCAGACAAATTTTAACCTTGTAAAGTATTTCCTCACAAATTACTAAACAAAATATTAACATTTGTGACATATTTTTCTTGTGAACTAAGTATATATATAGGTAGGTACGTGATAAGACTGCCTCCCCCTTCCAATCAAAAATCCTGGCCACTTCTCGTTATCATATAATTTTGTTTAATGCTATTAGACGCAATATATTTTAATACTGCTCTACTACTATGTATTAAGGGTCTAATAAATATGTTGATTTCATAATACAATATTATAAACTTTTAAAAATGTAATTGATACCATACAGACATAATTTCATGATTTATCGAGTTTATCTATTTTATGGTTTAACTACAAGCATAATATACAGAATTACAATTTTAATAAATAATAATGATAATAATAGGTACCTATACATATTATAGTGTATTTAATATTCTTACATTCAATTTTGTTTTTATGTTTTATTAGCATATAATTATATGAGCTTAAGAGTCTTGAACAAATTCTTGGACGTTCATTTTATCTATTCACATTTCACGATCAACATTTACCATACTGATAAAAATAATGTTATATAAAATATTTTTATTATTTTTATTTTAATTGGTTGAAACTTACAACATATTATAATAATATAATTTAATATAAATATGTAACTGTAATTGCCTATATATTATAATTAATAATGATACACATTTATTTGGACGTAGGTATCTCATTCGACTCCCTTTTTACAAAAAGGTTAATTCCCAAACAGCTCCGGTTTTTTACAACACAAATTCCTTCCCACTTCGTACAGACTTAGGACTGTCTTAGAAGAGGTGTGGTTAAAAATGTGATGGTATTATTTTACATTTTATATTCCACCACATCATATAATATATAGGTAGTACCTATTTGATATTGTGAATTAAGAATTCAAAAATATTTGATGTTAAAAAATGTGTTAGTGTTTTTTTTTAATTTTAACGTTAAAAAACAGAAAAATATATAATTATATAAAAATCATACATTGGGTAAATTTGTGTGAAACCTTTTTCGACGGGAGCAGTTTGGGTTACACCGAATTATTCTACACCGTTCTATAAAATCATGTTTATCTTACTATATTTACTGAATATTTATTCAAGATGTTTATTATAGTATTACAATATTACATGTGTTCAAAAATGAATTACACACAAATAGTTTAAATGGATCCAATATTATTATTAATATAATTATTTACCTTAACTATATGGTTACCATTTTCGTAGCCCCGTGTCCCCATTTACTTTTTATTATTCATTTTTACAATAAATAGCTTACAAAAACCCGTATAGTTACAAATTTACAATATGTCTTTGAACATTACAGACTTTAATTATTATAATAATTATATAGTTTACACTTTATAGCAATATTAAGTATAATACACGACAATTATAACGGCTATACAGTATACTGTATACACTATACTTGTATACAACAATGATAGGTAAGTAAATTGAATAATTAGTACCACAGTACATGTAACTAGGTGGTAGGTAGGTACAGTCTGGTATAGTAGCCAGTAGGTACATACAAAATATATTTAACTCTACATACCTACGGACTACGGGGCTACGACGGAATATTTTTACTATTGCAGAATGACTATATACGGCTATACACTAGATATCGAGTTCAAAATATAAAAGTTTTCATTAAATAACATTATATATTATTTGTCAACGACACTATTATTGTATAAAAAAGCGGGTAAGTGGGTAACACTCTGATGTCCATTAGCTATCTAGAGAGTAACTGTAATAGATATTGTATTTAATTTGAATTCAATGATATAAAATCTTCGTATGCGTCATGCGAAAAACGGTTCTGAGTGAAGACTGCCTGTCAGCCTATATTATTACCATTCACCAAGTACATTTTATGATTGTGTTTAGAGTAATTGTGTATTAGTAGGTATATAAAATAAAAATATTATAATATACCTACTCTAAAAGTTTCAAGTACTTACCCACAAATAATAGTTTTAAATTACAATAAAATAATATGATTATTCTTGGTTTCAATATGTAATTTTGTCCAAATTTGAATTTAAAATGTCTGTAAAAAGAAGTGTTTGTATATTTTTTAGACTTTGGTTACCGTATGAATTATTTATGAGAATTCTTTTTTTTTAATTTTCAATCCTTAGCTATAAAAACTGAACAATTTATAGTTTTTTAACTACAAAATAATTTAAACATTTTCGAGATTTTGATAAATGTTGCCAAAATTAAAACTTTAATTACTTATAAAAAAAAAATGGTGACTAGGTATTGATCTTTCATATTTATCAACTGCTATCATAACAACTTATAAAGAATCTTGTCTTAAACTTTTAAGCATTTCAAACCCACGAAAATGTTATTGGCTTTTATAGAAAAAAACTAAAAATATTGATTAGAAATGTCTATAAATAGCTCAAAAAGAGTAAAAAATAAAAATAATATTATGTTGTAACTAAAATTTTAAAACTAACATGTGATGAAAAGATTTTCAAGTACTTACGGTTAATAGATTTTGAATAACAACAAAATAAGAAAATGTTTGTAAGAGAATTATAATTGTTAATTTACAGGTAATTTTTTTTATTGTTAAATGTAGGAAATCTTGTACACACATTTCAATTCTTAGATTACCTACCTATATTAAGGAACATGATAAATATGGATTTCAGATTATAAAATATAGAGATGTAATATTGAGTTACCTAAATCCAAAGGAAGGGGAATAAACTTGTTAAAAAGTTTATTTTTTAAACTTTTTAACTTAACTAGTTAATTATTTTTGTTTTTAACTTATTAACTTAACTTTTGTTAACTTTTAACTGAAGGAAATTTAATTGAATTAACTAACTTGCCGTAGTTAATTATTTTCATTAACTTGCCCAACCTTGGCTATAGGTATCTATAGTTACTATCTTTATTATATTTCAAATTGTCATTTTCTTAAAATTGTATTTAATTTGAAATATATTGAACATATAAATATATAGTATATACCTACCTTCCCAAAAGAGTTTATTTTTATTTGTACAGGATTATAAGAATTTATACAATATATACATATTTATGCATAAAAAGTACATACTACGATGACGTGTGATAGATGTGAGAAAAAACGTAAATGGATGTTACGTTAATAAGAAGTCACACATCAAATTTACATTTTGCTTGGGACCCAATATGAAATACAAAATTAAAAAAAATAATAGGTAGGTACCTACTTCTCAACACCAACTTTATAATTTACATCACTACAGATTCCTACTATTATATTTCAGTGGTTTATCACTATCCAGGTCTTAACTCCCCGGAAACATGTTATGTTCCACATTATTATTGAAGGTGACCACCAAATATCATATATTATAATATATGAAATAAACAAACTATAAATTATTATAATATTAAATTGCTAAATGCTTAGTGAATATATTACATGATAGTAAAATAATTTTTATAGAATTGAATAAATCTATAAATCTAAGAATGTTCCGACAAATTGATTAATTTTTATTCATACTGTATAAATATTTAAATTCCTCAATTATTTCAGAAATTTTCATTGATAAGCTTAAAATAAAAAAATCACATAACTTGGTTCTTATATTATATTATAGCCTATGATTTGGAATGAAATCTATTAAGGAAAACGTGCAGTGGAATGTCAAAATTATTTTGCCATACTTTCATAGTCATATGTCTTTAGACTAAATATATCAATAACTTCTTTAACTAGGTCAAAATGTAAAAAATAATATGTACACATATTGATGATATTGCATTACGATCTTTATATGTAATTTTTATCTAATGAAAACATGTAGCCACTAGGTAGCAAATTTTTAGTTATGATAAACAAAAGTAACACCAGATTCTAATTTAAAATGTACACCTTATAATTATAAACCTATAAATATAAAACTATGAAATAATTATTAATTTAAATATATTTACCTGCTTTTCTTCAGATCCTTATACTTAGAATAAATATTTGTACCTATAGATAAAAATGTATCGCATAACAATTTATTATTATTAACTCCCTTGTTTCAGCATGCAATCTATATTTTCTATTATTGTAATTAAATAAGTTGCATAGGTACAATTAACAATATTCATTGACATAATATTTATACGTAGACCTCATCCATAATGTATAACATTCAAATCAGCTTTTTCACACCAATAATATTAAATATAACATACATAACATCAGTTACTGTTATAGAAGATAACAATTGCTTAAAGCTCAAACAAAGATGTATTATAATTTATGGTAAATATTATATCGCATGCTTAAGGATATTAAAGTCTCTATAACAATCTAGTAAAAGATTTGAACTTTTTCAGAATTTAAAATATCGTAAATCACTAGTATAACATCCGTTATATATGATAAAAATAATGACAAAAATTAAAATAGGTCGCAAGTTTTAAATTTTTAATCTTAAATTAAAAGTAATGCGTAGGCACTGCAATGTCATGTCATGACTTAAGAGGATTTATATCAGAAAAATAAACAGGATAAAATCAAATAGCCGATTAATGAATAACAAATTGAATTATCACCATCTTTCGTTTTGATAAATGTCAGACATAAATACGGAATGTTTTAGTATGTACCTACAATGTACTATATATGCCAATATGACTATATCTAAATGAAAATATAAAAGTTATAAATTGTTATGAATATTTAGGTACAATCGTACACTACTTAAGTAAAAAATTACTTCTATGTCATAACTAAATTATTTTACAGAACTTATCTAGTTACTTCTAAGAAGGTTTTCTCCGATACAATATACATGCGAATACTTACGATTTATAAATACCCATATTAACTGTTTGACATATTAATTTCTTAGTTTAAATATTTATAAAATATGGAAATTACAATTTAATATAATATTAAAAATTAAAACAGATTTTGGAAATTGTGTACTTTTTTATAATATTATACTGGTTTGAGTAAAATTATATCAAAAAATATATGATTGCATATTGCAACAGTTGCAATAATTGCAATTGCTAGATAATTATACTCGTACATGCAATATCTACGTAAACAAAATTAAATTTACCAGTTTGATATTTTTTTGTATTTTATATAATATCATGTTTAAAATACTATATAAATATGACTGTGGACTATTTAAATATTATGTATAATTAATTAATGATAACATAACTGCAATATTATCATATTACGTTATAAATTGAAAAAAATTCTAATCACCTATAGGTACAAAATATTTTAATATGAATTTATACAAACTGAACGAAAAAAAATGTAATGGAATTCGTGATAAATGA
The DNA here is from genome assembly GCA_016617965.1 of Macrosiphum rosae. NCBI lineage: Eukaryota > Metazoa > Arthropoda > Insecta > Hemiptera > Aphididae > Macrosiphum > Macrosiphum rosae. Next base: position 4,096 of record WHPZ01584760.1, on the reverse strand, counting down.
CAAGTATCATAAAACATGTTTTATTCTGAGCTGCACTGAAAAGTGGCGTATTTGTGAGGGTAGAGAGAGTTGAGTTATGAAGAATAATATCCCCCTTCCCAAAAAACACAAAATAATATTTTCTCAATGCATACAATATACAAATTACGTATTATACTTTATAAAATAATTGATTTAATATGAAAATATATGTGATAGATGCCTCTACCCACCTACAAGAAAATTATAAGATCAAAATCGCCGAGAATCTATATACAGTTAAGAAATCAATCGAGGCTACACTGCATATACAATTCGTCAGCATCGGGGGGAAAAAAAACAATAAACACTATTATAGTGGCTCACAATATAGGAACGACTAAGGTTGTACGCTAAAATATTAAATTGTCGGTTTTAGTGACTCATGGACGTTTCTATGCGCAGTTTAAATTATATATTCTTCCAGCGCAGACATCAGGACATTGTACGCTGAGATGAGTTTGACTGAGTAATTTCATTAAAAGTGCTCATAATAATATGACATAGTGACAAAAATCGAACCAACCGTGGTTGTGTAGGTACAGTATCAATGTAGATTCGCATTTAAATTATAAATGTCAATCAAATACTCAATAATACATTATAATAAAATGATAAACGCACAACCGAATTCTTTTCTATACGCTCCTGGTTTGAATAGTAAGTATCTTATATCCATATTACACCTACTAGCTTTTATCAGTTATCACGCATGTGTTTTTTGCTTTGGACATTTTGCATTTTCGTTTTCTATTTGTTCGAATGCCAGCATGAAATATGAATATATATTCTACGTTAATTAAAGAACTGTGAGAATATATATTGTTTCAATTAATCAAACAGCATCGGCCACATTATTATACAATGAATCACAATACTATCAAGTTAACAATATATGGTGACGAGTAGTTGAACAATTGATCACAAATTATTTTATTTCATTATTTTTGTACTTCAAACCTTTTTATTGTTGTATATACAGTCGTTATATGATAATAATAATTATTATTTTTTGAAAATGATTTTATTTCTTTCAATATTTAAAATTTCATTTTTTAGCTGAAACTTATTTAAGACTATTCAAATGCTTGTAATTAATAACTATAATATGCTTAATAATATTTATTATAAATCATAATTACCAAAACCATTTGTTTAAATATATGTACATACACTAACTTGACATTCTGCTGAGCTCTGACTAAACTAACCTATGGATATACTTTCTTACTTGAAATTATTGGCTATTATTCATTTAAAATTGATTGATTTATTATTTATTTTTCCTAACAAATATATCAGAGACAGTTATGCTGGATTATGCATAGGTATAATGCGTATTTTTGTCACTCGGATACGTATTAAAAAAAAAGCCGTTGATTAAAAATATGATTTTAAGTTTTACTTTTATTTCCATTTGTAATATTAAAATTAAATTTACTAAACAATAACAATAAGAAGTATTGTTATTTGTAATAAATTACACAAGTCAATAAATATTTTTCATTCTCCGTTATAAAATAAATTTATAATAATTATACTTATAATTAATACCGCCATAAGCCACTACTGTTAAAAACATTAACATTTCTTAACAGTATCAACGATATACGATTACAAACATCGAATTCCGTAATTCTAATAAATTGTATAAAAATATAAGTAATTTATTAATGTTTGTACACCGGTACACCGGTATGACTGACGTAAAAACGTACAAAGCTCATTTCGTACTAAAGTCTTATCAATAGTTTGTTAAAGGAAATTGTGCATAATTATAGTCGAATAATTAAAAATATAATATAATATATTATATTATATTATGCTACCATAATAAATTAGTTGTACAAAAAAGTAATGATTACTGCAATTATATTGCGTCTAACCACTGTAAATATGTTTAACATAAAATGGATTCATTAGAAATATAATCAAAATTATGTTCATAGTTTTTGACAAATTACCAACATTGACATGCTTTAGAAAACCAAACGATTTCATTGTAAAATTTTAAGTTGTTGTTTTGTACGCCTACGTTGACTAATATTTAAGTATCTACGTTAATATTTCTAATATTTATACAAACAATAAACATGAATATTGTAATATTGTATGATATAAATCATAAACGATTATGACGTAGGTATAGTGAACAAAGTATATTGCGTCGTCGTTAGCGTAATATTGTCGTTGCAGATGGTACACAATGTCACAGTCGCTTTATTATATTGCATTTCTAAGTATGGAACAAACCACAAACTCACTACTCACGAGCCATTCGACCACCTGAAGAATTTATAATATTAAAGTAGGTATTCTGTTAGAATAAGTAACGTGAAGGAGCAAGTTACGCGAGGTCAATATCTAAAAAAAACGCACGATGGTAATGTCAATGAAAGTTTGGTGTTTTATTTATTATAATATCATTACTATTTATTTCAATTTTATCATATTAGTAGGTAGAAGGACAGAAGGTAGAGGTATCTATTGTTTATTATTTCGTTGTTGTTCATCGCGAGTCGTGACTGCGTAGTGCTCGTCCGCGAGTTATTGAAAAAGTCAAGGACACGAATACACGATCGTATATTTTGCAAACAAACCACACACGTGATTAGGATTTCAAAGCCATTCGCTGTTGTGGCGATTACAATCTAGAAATATAATATAATTTTATAATGTCAATCACTGCTTCCACGGTCGTTATACAGACTAGGTATAGTCACTATAGGTAGTATTGCACTGATAAGAAGGCATCTAACCAAGAAGGCCGGAAACCACGTAACACTATAATAGAGGAACGTTCAATCTAAAACTAATGACAACCATATTTTTCCCAATCAGTAAGTACAATAATAATTATTGTATTCCTAGCCAATAGGTAGGTCGTAGGTATATAGTCTTGTAGACTTGTAGAGGGTCCTTACTCCTACTAGATGGAGAGTGAGGCAGTAGTGGATTTAATTCGTCTTTTAGGGGGGAGGGGGGATGCAATTTACTTTTGGCTAAAAATTCTACTTTTAACTATTTACCCACTTGGGCTTAAACAGAGGGGAAACACGACGTATTCAATAGTAAAATTTGTAGGCCGTGATTAAAATGTATAAATAGTAAATACTCTGAACTCCTATACAGATTTCTGAAAAAAATTTATTATTTATAGGTAATTTTTGATGTCTAGAGGCGGCCATAGCCCCTATGACCCTTTTCTAAACCCCGTGCCTGAAGGAGACACTGGATACCACCCTCGAGATAAAAATAAAATTGATAATAGGTACCTGCATGAAATTTGTTCCACAAAATTCTTTGTTGTAAAAAAAAAGCTGTCTATTGAATACTTTACTGATAAATATATTTAATTGGCTAATAATTGCTATTCTAAACGTGATTAAAAAAAAATCTGATTTATATGACACTGTTAGGTATTAATGTAGGACGTAGGTATTAAATTGATTATTCGAAAATCTATACAGTTTAAGCCACCAGATGAAATTTTTCATCGAGTTCTATAACATCAATTATATCATGGTTATTTTTACTCAGATCAGGCCAGATATGTGTATAATCATAGGCGCAAATAGCGTTTAGGATTTGGCAGGGCTAAAGCCTTACTTTGATAATATTGAATAAACTTAAATCAAAATGTAGGAAATGTTTGTGAGGGGGGGGTTAGCCCCTAACCCCCCTATTTGCGCATATGTGTGTAATATCATATACAATTATTTTTATTATTAACCCAGAAAAGCAGACGTTACAAAATTGTAATGATTTTAATATTGGGTACAACAAGGTACAAAACTATCGTCTCTGAATAATAAACTTCAATTTCGCTATAAATTAAATATTTGGATATGATGTTGTCCAACGTTGAAACATGTTAAAATATTGAATTAATCTAATAATACTAAATTGAATATATTGCACAATTTTAATTATTTTGAAATTATTATATTTTATTTTTATCCACTCTTTAGTGGGAATCGAAAGGTGTTCACTGTTCATACCCAAATGTTTTAAAAGCCTGGCCTTAATTTTCTGAATACCTTATACTTAAGACATAATACTGTCAATAATATTTTTT
>WHPZ01584759.1:31931-45625 GCA_016617965.1 Macrosiphum rosae | reverse complement strand
CAGCAGCCTGCTGGTCTTAACCTAATCTCTTATAAATATTTTAAACTGCACTATAATATAATAGTGCAATATTTTTTTAATAAGTATATGTTTAGATATTTATATCGTCATAGAGTAGTTCAATAGAAGTCAGTATTTTTTAATAATGCTTTTGACCATATTTTTGGCATAGCTGCGAGCACAAAAGTGGTAAAAAATACATAGGTATTTTTAAATATTAAAACGAAAAATCGATGGCAATGACGCACAATTATTTTTTTCGTCTTTGTTTTAAAATTTGATGCTTTAATAACAGGTCAATATTACCCCCCTGTTGTATAAAAAAATACAGCAAAACGGTATTGATTATAATATGTGTGCTATATATGTTTCCAGTAGGATGTACATTGTACATATTATTATGGGCCGGTACGCCACTCACCAGACGACAGATCTTGCGTGTATTGTATATTTCGTCCTCGTATATAAAACTGTGTGCTCAGCTATAGGTAGATACATCATAGATGAATCAAGTCGTACTAACATTTTTTCATACATGGGTATATACAAAGCGCTTAATTAGAAATATATGACAATCTGATAAAATTGATTAACATTTTATAATACTCACTACATATACTGTGGAACAAAATACATACTTAAATACGTAATGTAGATATACTTTTATGCAAGTATATACAATACATAATATTATATTATTACATATTTTTAGCAGTCGATTTCTTTATTATAATTTGTATTTTTTGTACTCTCTTCGACTCTTATGGTATACATATAGGTAATACACTATACTGAATAAGCATGCTGCAGAGGTGACGGACAAGTACCTACGCGATGTTCGCCTCCCCTTCCGCACATTCTCACAGCTCTACTACATATTGCTTCCTATATATTTAATAATAATAAAGAAACGTACAAACTGTATTCGTTCAGAGGAAGGGGATCATAATATAAGAGTCAGCAAAAAAAAAAAAAAAATCGAATACGACCTTGTCAAGCGATTGGAGTGTTTTTAATGAATTTATTAAATGTCAATGAGCACCACGTGAGACTAAATATAATAAATTTTAATTTAGTTTTATTAAGGTGACTGCAATAGGAAAATAGGACCCTGGGGAGTTTAATATTATTTTTTTTATTATATAATGATTTTTACATTTCCAACAGAAATGATTCTTTATCTTTATTTTATAATATAATATATAATATTTACTTTCATATTATATACGTTTTGCTTTTGATTCAGTAATTGTATATGCATGTACGTAATCATATATAATGGAAGTGATGCTCCCTATATACAATTTAATGATAAATAAAAATATTTTTTTAAATTTATAATCATTATTATATTGGGGTTCTGTTTTATATTTACTTTTATTTAGCATTCGAGAAGTACCTGCATTATGCGTATAGAAACAATATACCCTAACCTAACCTAACCTTACAATAGTATAAAAACAGAGTATAAATAATATTTTCAACTTATTCAAACAAAAATAAAATCCAATGAATGAGTTACACTCTTTTTATTGTTACTAAGTTTGTATAATATAATATAATATTATGTAGTTTAGTAAGCGCCTATGTCGTTGGTCTATTACTTAAAAGGGGTTAGGACACGTCATATAAATGCCGTTTGATTATTCACCATAACATTATAAATGGCCAAGTGGGTATATTGGTATAGGTTACTTATACAGTTGTTTCCTACCCAGCAGAACCGCGATCGATATACAAACCAAATTATCATTATTATTTCTCAGAGCCCGGCACACACAGATAATAATGTTTATATTATATTATTATTTGCTATTATTATTATCATCATCGTCGTCTTAGTTGTCGTTATTAATAAATACACCAATATCGCAGCCACAGACGAATATATCGGTCCAGAGTACTATTACTCGACGTGCATATATTATATTATATATTTTATAATATTTTATTGAAACGACGGCGACGTCGTGACACGTTCGGTGTTATAACGATAATACATTATCGTGCATAAAGCGTTTCGTTCGCAGGGTATGAGTGGAGGATGTGTGTGGCGTGTACAGGCTTTTACGATTTTCACCGGTCCGAAAAAAGTTACAGTTCCCATCAAATAAAAAAAAATAAATAAAAATCAAAGTATGTAAAACGTCATATAGGTATACCTACAATAGCTGTGCAATATGTCAATATTGATTCGCATTGAGCGCGTGTCGGCGAGCCGTTATTTATGCGATATAATGGACCACGCGTGGGGTTATTGTTTTCGGGACCAAACTTTATTTTCCACTCGAGTTGAATTATTATTGGATTTCCTATATTATGTGTATATTTATATGAAAAATTAGGTGGTGGTTTAAAATAATCGGTTTCTGACATGTTACGTTATAATATTCTAACCTAACCTACATTAATAGTCAATTATAGTCGATATACACTGTATAAAATATAGCTCACACGCACATAAGTATAGCATATCTTTCCATATACGTGGGCGATTAAATATTATTACGCATGCCTTATGACTTCTAACTACTTCGTGGCCAACCGAGATTTGATCCGTAGGTATTATCTCCCCTCGACTCCACGGAAATCATCGTTGGTAAATCCTTTTACCAACAATATAACTGGCTAGGGCGGATTATGGTCTAAGGTTTTCCCAAAATCGTCAGACCGTATATTAAAAATTAATTATTTCTGTATAGTTAATACCACGCAGTATCGAATCTTTTTACATGTTTATATTATGTTTTGGTCTAACGTGGAATGGCCGAAAACATATATCAATACATTTGAGAGGAATGCGACGATATTGTTTGTGTTTCGTACACCTACAGTCGATTTCGGGTAGGACGACGGTAGTTCTAAACTTGTAAGCAGCCCTCTCTGTGGAGTAAAAATCAAACACATGAGATGGTACTCGAGAGGAAAACAAGTTCAACACATTTTAACCTAGGCTGGTGCGAATAAGAACCTACCCTGTTTTCTTGACGCCACCCGAACCACTTAAAAATTAAAGCTCTATAATAGCTGAACCTCTGCACACGCATGAACCTTCGACGTCTCCAATTTTAATGATTGCGTATCGAATCGTTCAGCGTTATTTTTTCAATTTGTATTTCTTCCACCCTTCCTGCCCGCTAACACCGCAAACAACCCTTTCGTAATATTTTCCAAAGTCGTAAACTATCGATTACAGTTTGGCCATGGTGAGTGGTGGTATAGCGTGGTGTATATTATACGCACCAAAGAATATCATAATACAACGCGTATACCTATATATTGTTATTATATGTACAGAACATAATATATATATATAAGCTACTACTACTACTAATAATAATAATAATACTAATAATATAGTCGACCGTAAAATGGACGGAGAAAAAGCATCACACTTTCCAAACCGTCTCCGCCCTCTTTTCATTCCCCCACAGATTCATATAAAACATTAAAAAATTTTTTATATATAATTTAATTTATAGACACTTGCGTTACACATATATTATATAGGTACAAAAAATTATTTTTATTTTTTAACACTGTAAATCAAAAATTTTAAATTTGATTTAAATTTTTTTTTGATATATTCAAAATAGCCATTTTGTGATTATGAGAACAATTTTGATAGTAAAAACATTTATCTAAGTCAAGTAGTTTATTTTTTAGAATTTTTTAAAATATCAATATTTTTTTGATTAAATGAAATGAAATGAAATTATAAATATAAAACTTTTTTCAAAATATTGTTTTTGGGAATTTGCTGACAAGAGCATATTTCTTAAATTATTTACTAATCATGTAATTTTAACAATTTTTGTCATACTACGTTTAAGTAGCATTAGTTTTTTGGTCAGGTCTTTCTGTGACACCATTGAATATCCGCAGCGTTACACGACTATATGAGATGTATTTATAATTTATTTATAATTAATATATGTTATAATATGTATAGTTCCATTCATTAATTTCTTACGACAGCAGTCGACTATACAGCTATATAAAATAAACAATATTTTTATAATATAGTCGCACCACGTATATAAATATTATGCTGCGTTTTGTGTATATATACTCCTCGCGTAATCAAACATTCATGACACCGCGTGCAGCTGGGCACAATTTTCCGTCCACTTTACCACATAGCATTAGGTACGAGCGGGTTTTTTTTTTTTAATGAGTTCCGTCTCGTCTCTCTCTCTCGCCCACACACAACCACAAACACACACTTTCTCTGTCTCTCTCTCTCTCTCTTCCTTGCTCGGGGTCCTTATGTGCATGTGCGTATATATTATTTTACGAAAACAACCATCATAATCCATATGGACGTGTGCTGCAGGTGGTGGGGACCCGCGCGCGTAAACTGTGCAAGGGACTGTACACACCGAGCGAACGGTTTAATTTAAATTTGGAAACGGAAGTTATTCAAAAAAATAAAGGCACGACCGGAATATCATTTTTTTTTTTTTTCATTTACCCGCGTATATTCATATAATAATAATAATAATAATATGCTTCTGTGGAGTGCACGTTCACGTGAATATTATATGCATCACGCAGGCGGGTACCATATATAATATGTATATACAATGTATATAATGTACACTCCGACACTAATTATAATGCTGCTGCGGTGGATTTATGCGCGTGTTATTGTGTTAAACAAAATGACATTTAACGGTAATCGCGGATTTGCGTTTGACAGCGGAAACCGGAACGCCGAAACGGTCGTATTTTGTATATTTGTCGGGAAACGATTGGTAAAAACTTTACAATAATTTTAAGAGCGGTGAATTTCATTATGCGAGGGGGCCGCCAAGTCAGGCGGCTATCAAATACGTATTCGCGCCTGCGAAAGTCCTGCAGGACTAAAGTGGTAAAAACTTTTTACACACCTCGACCTACTGTTATATGTATATAGGTATAGGTAAGTACGTACATACCTTAATACTATATCTATGGCTTTATCAGGGTGATTATTTAAACGGCAGTAACACTCTCATTACCACAAAACGTTTTGACTATTAGCTCTAAATGTATTTGAGTAATTAACTGCGCGCGTTCTGAATTCGATTTAAATGCAACGAAATTCTCAGAACAACATTTTCTGCTTTGGAAATAAAAAATGTATACTGCAATTGGAAAAAATAAAAAATTCAACAATTATATATCTATAAAAATAAAAAAAAATATATAATTTTTCTTCAAAAATGATGTTTTGCACAATGAATATTAAAGTATGCAAAAAAATTATTTCCACGACCTCGGGAAATCTTCGAGATAATAAGTGTTAATTAAAGGTACTGATAAAGAATCTTCCGGTATATTATATCTATAAATAGGATATACTACTATATCGTTCAGGTGTGTACCACGATTAACGATATGGAAATAATAAATTTAATCGCGATAGATGGCCAGATGAGTATACTCTTATTGTATTATATTGTTTGAGCTTAATCACATATTATGCTTACTTGAATTTCGTGATTCGTATGAAGCCTTGAATTGGGTTTAATTTCTTTTTAAATTGTTGCCAATTATCGATTTCCCACGTCAAGTAAATTTTGTCACCGTACGGTATTTTATAAATCGTCACAAATTATTTTCATCTGCGAGGATTTGGCATCAGGTTTTAAACGCACTGTATATATTTTAATTTCAATTAATGACATAACAGGCGCTTGCAATGATGACGCATCAGCCGTAAATGGGAAACACGGAAACATAATTATATACTATTCACAGAGACATTGATGATAATTAAGTGTGAAAATTGATGACATTACTATAAATAGGGGCTAAAAAAGTGCAGTGCGTGTCATGACCCAGGACTTGTGTTCGAAAAAATCAGAAAACTGCCTAGAGTGCTGCAAGGGATGCACACGCGGAACTGTCAAGTCCATATGGACGCCCATTATATAAATATATTGTATATTATGCTAATGCAAAATATATCAATAGTCGTATTATCCTACGTTGACCGTAATATGCATAAACGGAGACTGCATAGCAGGAGAAACGTGGCGAATACGCAATTAAAGTCATCATTATTTATGTGTATATTGTCTCATATTCGTTAACGTATGGGTACTATATATTACGAATTTGAAAACCGCTTTTGAAGTACTTAAATATATTTAAACGAAAATTCGACCGGCGAATAATTTTATCTCTCGTCCGTGCGTTACCCGCGCTTCGGCCACGGTCGGGATTTCAACCGTTTTGGTATTTGTTCGTTAAATATTTACAATGGTATAATATACGATACCGCTTTGGTATCCACGTACAATAATATGTTCTCGTGATGTGTAGGTTTGTATATGATACGACCGTAATAATTGTATTAACAAAAACTGGGTCGCCCACCGACCGACAATAGGTACATGATATTATACCTACTCGTAAAATGTTGAGCACTTGAGCTACCGGTGCGGAGTATTGTGTGCGCATATTTTTGCAGCACAACCGAGAATGGTATGTTATAATATCATTATGCGTACTATGTATTTTGAAAGTCGATTTGAAACGAATTTTTGTTGTTTTGCACACAAATTCGCGGTGAAAATGAGATCGTTATTCGTCGAGACTGCGTGGAATTTAACCAGTGCGCTTACATTTAATTATCCACTGCGAATTTATGAATGTACATTATACATTTATATATATATTTTTTTTTAATATTATTATTGTTATTTAAACTTTGTAACAAAACAATTAGTCTTATTACTTAGATTCTATAATATCATAATAAATTTAAATACTCAGCGTCGTCGGCGGTAGAAAATATATAGTTATGTTTCTACGTTTTTAATTATAAAACTTTACCTCGGTAGTACAAAAAGATTTCCAAGAGTATAAATACTCATTGTATTGTTCTAAACTTAAATAATATGAAATACGGAAACTTTTCGGGAAGACGCTTTATTTTTTTTTTTTTTTTTTCGTGAACGGTTTTACGGGTTAATATAACGCCTCAAACGGATCCTTTCAATTGTATATCAATTTGAATAAAAACAATGTATTAATAATCTATTAAACCTCAATATGAAATACAACTTATCACGTTGAACGTTAATATCTAACTACATCAACGGAAATAATTATATAAAAATATTTGAACTCAAAACTTAGTTTTGTACATGCTTATAAATTGAATATAACTTCAGGAAATCTTAAATATTTATAAAAGAAAATTACATTTTTAAAATTTTGGACTTGGAGAATGGAGACCTTGTATAGTTACTTTTCCAAGCCAAAAATATCCCTTTTACAAAGCGCGTGGTAAACTTTGAGAACCTGAAAGTTTCACGCAGCTGATCACCAGTAAACGAGTTTGTTTCGGTAAAAGGATCTCTCTTTTTCTCAGCAATATTTCTCACACAGTGTATGGTTCGTGGAAACCAAACGCTATTTCCTTGTGACCTACTTTTATATTAAATCAAACTTCAAATCATACACCCACAGATATAAACGATGCCATTGGTAACTGTGTTTCTTTTTTTCGACTAATCTTCAAAATAAGTTTCGTGTAAAAATATAATATCACTTAGGTATGTATTTAGAACTACATTTTTATAATATATACAATATGTTCGGTTAATGAGAAGAGATTTTGTATTATTTTTTTTTTCGTTGCTATTTTCTGGTGGATACGATAAGACCGTTAATCCATTAAAATCTGTTTCATATAAATGTATAATATTTTATTTCAGAAGTCATTTCTTGCCACCCGAAAAAAAGGTAACATATATAGGTATAATATATAGTATACCATAGTGTCTATAATACATTACTATCTAAGTATCACGTATTTTACTTTGACGTATACTATTAATAGGTATCAATAGGTACTATATAGTATATATCAAGATATATTATACTATGTAACCGATCATATAAAAATCAACTAGGTATACGATAATGTATAAAATAGCCAGGTGGTGATCGTGTGACTCGATCGTCACTGGACTTCAAAGTCTTAATAAAAGTGTTTATTATAATTAAGCTGTTCGTTTATTTGTGTACGTCTGTGATCGGCTTATCTTAATCTTAAAAGCTTTTATTAAAAAAAAATAACTTTATAGTAGTTTTAATTTTAAAAAACAATTATAATAAAATAACAATTAGGTACTATATACCATTTAACCAACGACTGCGGCAGTGGTTAAAATAATTAATTGTTATAATTAATAATGCATTATGTTAAAAAAAAAAATATATGAAATATAAATGATAATAATTGAACATTATCCCGTCAGTGATTATGGTATTTTAAAACAGAATAGCTCATTAAAAACAACGTTGTATCAACATATTACATTATCATTAATAATTATAACAATTATTAAATCATAGTTGCATGTACCTACTTTTTGTTTCATCTAGGTAATATAAAAGTATATTATTATCAAAAGTTTTGTGTCAATATTTTTAGATTTTATACTTGGTTTACAGAAATACTATTATATTTAAAACTTAACTTAGTAAAAAATTACTTCAAAAGGATTTAAAATCCTTTACATACTTTATAGTGACGTGTGTTATTGGCATCTCGCTTTTCAACCAAATATAATAACATAAATCGTCTTTTCTTCGTATATTTTGTATACTTATTAAAGAATTTTAATAGTATATTTTTTTTTCGTTTTTCAATTACTTTTAATGACATATTTTGTAATACTTATTATAATATGTTTTACATTATGAATAATACATACACACACACATGTATAATATATAGTAAATACTGAACATATTATACTTTTTTAATTATCATCATACAATTTTTTCTCATTTTCAACATATTTATTTTATATATTTTATGTTACCTACTTTTAAAATATAATACTAATAATAATTAAAAGGTGCATTTTTGTAGTATCTCTCTCTCTCTTTCTTTCTTTCTAAATATAATATGAGCTTAGGGTTACAATTTTACATTTTATCTAAAGAAAAATATTTTGATATAACATAAAAGTTACCAATACCTGATATTTTATGATTAAAAAAAATACAAATAGTGATTGACATGCATGCTCATCAGTCATCCCTCTTTTATCCTTCAATGATGTATTTATCAAAATTCTGATTTTTGGAACTCTTAAGTATACAAATGTGTTAGATACTTTGGTTTTTATAACATTTAATAAGTTTACCATGGCGATACAGATTTCTTTTTTTTCAAATAAGAATCACTTATTTTCAATGTAAAATATTAAGTTCGTGATTTTTTTTTTAAATGCATCAGCATGTACTTCAAAATTTAAACGAGTAGTTTCTGAGTTATCAAACCTAATGTACTATAGGAATAATAATCCTCAATAACGATTGTGCATAAAAATATATAAATATAATATGTAGTATTGAGTCTAGTATAATAAGACGTATAATACTTATTATGCTCATAGAATTTTTACAAACATTAAATCCTAATATATTAATTTTTAATATTAATTATTATAATTTTGAAATCATCATGGCTTTAAACTTGAAATCATTATCTATATAATACATAAAGTTTAATAATCCTGAAACTACTCGTTCTAATTTCGATGTATATATTGCACTCATAATTAGGTACATCAGTAATTTAAAAAAAATTATCTGTTTACAATTTGCTGTAAAAAAAAAATGTTTCATTTGAAAAAAAAAAATAGTATTTATTTTATTAATATGATACTGCTTATATTGTAGAACATAGCCAAGTATTTTAGTATACTTAAAAATTCCTCTAAAATCAGACTTTAAATAAATATTATTAAACTATTAAAAAAAAAATTGGGGTGAGCATGCTTATTAAATCATCGTGTATGTATAGTTTCTATACCATACTAGTTATCTAGTCCGGCCTTGCCCGAGACAAAATTTTGTTTCTTTTTATAAATATATTTGTAATAGGTATTTGATGATTGATATATCATTTAAATCATAGCTTTTGTTAAATGTAAATTTTTCATTAAGATATATAATTATTTTATACAAAAGTCGTTAAAAAATTGACTTAATCCACCTACGTCCTACATAATATTACAAACTACAGAATTAACTATTGTAAGCATTATTTTGCTTTGGCTTTATAAAATTTAAAAAGGTTGACATAAAAGATGATTTTTAAATATATACATAATAATGTTCTAAACCATGTAATTTTAAAATGGCTGAATATGATATAATCTTTCATATTATAATATAATATTATGTTGCCTTTGAGCTTAAAATATCTTTGGTTCGTAACAGAAAATCACATAATTAATTATGAATAACCCCTCAGTATATATATATATTATATATAATATACCTATAGATTCGACGTATTATAATATAATATATTGATATGGATAGGTATTATAGGTTGGAATTATTTATAAATATAATATACAAATGTTATTACTTTTTATTAGTTCAGGTTATAACTTTATAATACTGCTTACAAAAACACGACACATGTTTATCCATAGAAATTAGTTTAGTTAATAGTTATATATTATAGTATCGTTGTTGGGTGAAAGGGACAGGATTGAGATCGGATTCGATTCAGAAACAGACTAAAAAAATTTGTTGAACAGCTTGACAATGTATTATCGTCTTCAACAATGCAATTGTTTAGGTATTGACTGTTTAGTATTTACATCAATATCGTTACAAACCATAAGGTTTTAATATACACGATCCAACATTTGTGCTGAGGTTTTCGTAAAAGGCCAGTATATACGTATAGATTTTCCGGGCCGAATTTATATGCGATTATATCCCAATCTGTCCCTGGCTGAGGATAGTGGTTTTAAATTAATAATCCAAGTATTTATAGTGCCTTTAATCTGTATAGTAGTATTCTAAATTTTTAATGATTTAAAATAACTGGAGTGTATTGTTTTGTAATTACCTATATGAAATAGAGATAAATTCAGAAAATTCGAATTGTATTAACAACGAAAGATAAATAGATAAATATTACAAAACATATAGCCCTTATAAGAATTGTTCAAATAATTTAAATTCGTCAGTTTTATATTTTTACTTTATTTATTCAAAATATCGTATCATCACGGTGGAACGGATTTTATATATTAATCGAGATGCACGTCTTCGATAAATCTTTGTAAAATGTGTACACATAAAAATTTGATACTTGTATTAAAATATTATATATACCAGATACATAGTCACCTGAGTGAGTTATGGTACCTTCACGTTTTCATTTTTCATTATCAATATATCATCTTAAAGACTTGAATGATAAGTCGGCTGTATGCCTATATCACATACTATTTTGATTTGTAGACAGAAATATTATACACATTATATGCTGATATATAATTTTTGGGCATATTTAAATATAGGTAGGTACTTGTATTATATACCTATTATAGGTATTTCGTGACTTATTGGAATGCCTGAATGAGATGCTGTATATGACCTATATAAGGATTGAGAATAAATAATAGGTACCCATACAACACTTTTATTATGGTTATTCGGACGTTATAGTATAATATCATCTCGTGCATTATTGTGTGTTGAGTGTAGACAGCTGCGGATTAAGAATAACAATAAAGACGTTGAATAGATACTAAAATACCATTGTAAATTTGCAGTATACGTACCACGATGAATGTGTCAAAGAATATAATTACCAAATCGAATTCACTTCAACTCTCGTTGTGTGGAATCATCAAATTCGGAATAGCTATACCTATATTTGATACTTATAATTCCTTTATATACCTATCAGCTTGGTATATAATATATAATATGATATATATGGGTTAGTTGGTTATAGGTTGACTGGTTTCATCGCGCTTCATTATTTAACCGTTATTATAGATTCATCTTACACATAATCCTAATTGCCAAACACTGCATTATGGGTGGGAATTATTAAATAATATTATATCTACCATGATGTATTTTATACGTAGGTAGTTATTTGAAAAAAATTTAATTAGAAAAAAAATTACTGGGGTTTAATTAACCGTTTTAAATAAGCTTTATTTAGAGTTCAACCCACACACATAATAGTTTGTACATAATCGTATATAGTTGGTGATCATAATATTATTTGTAACGCGTTTTGATTCTGAAAGTTTTTCTCATAAATTGGATGAGGATTTTCACACGTCTTATTATTCACCTCATTTCTTGAAGTATAGTTTAGAATTTGTGATTTTAAAATCAAACAAGCCGATCTATAGAAGTATAAAGTTCCTCGAACAATAATTTAAAAAAATATTTTATTTAGGAAACATTTTAACCATTAATTTTGATTATTATTAATTAAGTATACTTTTGTTAAGCCATCGGGTAAGACAAAACATGATATTCTACTCGGTCAATATATTTTTAAATGTGAAAAATATCATAATAAAAACGAAATCCATTGATTTACGAGTATAATCGTAATGGCTTAAGAAAATAAAACGATAAAATCATTTATATTTCACAGGTAGCTAAGCGTATATAGCAGCGTAGCACACTTGCATTGCAAATAGTCGTACGGTTAGACGTTCAAAGATTTACTAAATAAAGTGTTTGCGACTTTTGCAACATTTGAAATAATGCTGACAATGTGTGGAAAATGTCAAAGAAAAATCGGGCACATTTTTCTTAGGCTAGGGGCTTTTACACGAAAATCTTAATTCCATTATTGTGCACTCCCGGGTCCCAGCCAACACTTTTGCAAAATGATTTGTACATGGCCATCATTCTGTTTCATTTTTTGATATTTTTCTGTATTATTTTTGAACTATATTTTCGTCCCTCATATCGTCAAATAAACATGATATAAGTAAAGCATATTAAATCATTCTTTTCTCCGACAGATCTTTTTACATATTTTGTCTCTGAAATATTATATGTTCTGCTTATTTACATATGATTACTTATCAAGATATTATTGCAACAATATTTTCCGCAGTTCTGTTCAGCAATTTTGGAAATTGTTTGTATTGTCTTATTATTCCCTTAAAGTTCTATAATTCAGAGTACCTACTTAACTGTTAACGCTTAAATATTGACAGCTAAAAATACATGCGGGAGTAGCACATTATAAGTATCTCGCTTGTATAATATAATTATATAATGGCTTATTAAACTGTTAAAATGGTTTCATCAATATTAATTTTATTTTTCCTCGATCATTTATAATATTTGAATTTGCATAATATATTTTTTTATTCATTCCTTCACTCACAAATTAAATTTTACTTAAATTATAAATCCATTTTATTTTAACTTTCAGCTGATCTTGTTAAGTTATCCAAAACCAATCTAAATAGTTAAATTATAATATTATTTATGTATGATTTTGAAATCGAATTATGTTATTTTTTTTTTTCATTTCTCTTATTTTTACCATTGATTTTATAATATATTTTTTATTATAAAATCAATGTTTTTATACTTAGCTTTTATTGAAGTGTTATATTTTATAACAACTGAAAAGTCATTAAAACTATAAAGTTGTAATTTTTCTTTTGGTACTTATCATTTTGTTTAATAAAAAAAGCTAAGTTAAAAATTTGAATATAAATGAAAAAATATTTATCTTTTATTATTAGCTCATTAATAGGTATGTACTCGAATTAATATATATTGCTAGCAATTATGTT
The DNA here is from genome assembly GCA_016617965.1 of Macrosiphum rosae. Classification (NCBI taxonomy): domain Eukaryota; kingdom Metazoa; phylum Arthropoda; class Insecta; order Hemiptera; family Aphididae; genus Macrosiphum; species Macrosiphum rosae. Next base: position 32,018 of record WHPZ01584759.1, on the reverse strand, counting down.
GATGAGTTGTATCATTAAAACTGTAAACAAAATCAAATATAAATCTAAAATGATTGATGTGAACGTTTTATAGTTTTAAGTTTTAAT
>WHPZ01584759.1:0-31881 GCA_016617965.1 Macrosiphum rosae | reverse complement strand
AAAAAAAAAAAAAAAAAAAAAAAGTTTTAATGCCTCAACTGAATGTACCTTGTATAATGTATATAATAGTATAATACTATACTATGTAATAAAATATAAATGTATTTATTGTGTTTATAATATTATTGTCGATTAACACATTAGATACCTCGACCTTTGTTGCTTCACCTTTACCGTTTTGACAATTTTTCATCCATCAAACTAAATAATAACATAATAGTAATATGCATTTTTCTACTGTTGTACTAATACATTACTTTTTTTTCATCCACTAGCCATATCACAAAAACCACCAGTTACGAAGATCCCAGAAACGATTTGGTGGAGGAGAGCCCAAAACCTAGATTGGTTACTTTAAAAAGACATTCCGAACTAGGATTTGGATTCGTAGCCGGCAGTGAAAAACCCGTTATAGTTAGGTAAGTCAGCTTATATTCAGTTACTAGATGACTATAAGTATAGCTACCTACTTTTAATACTTATAGATAGTTAGTTAATAATCTATGCACTATTAGGTATATACTTATAAAGTAGAATTTATAAAATCTAAAACAAATATTTAAGGATTATGGCATTAAATATGTTGGCATTACCAAATATTTATATTAGTATTTTCTGTATAAATATTAGAAAATATTCAAGGATATTTTTTCTCGAGAGCTTTTTTTAATTATGACGTAATTGGACGTTTATACAAAAAATAACATTTTTTTCTCTAACTGTTTCATATATTTTGAGGTTATTAAAAAAAATGCCATCGAAAAAACCTGAAACTTTTCACTATTATCCTTATATACCTACTTATTACTATTATTTTATATACAGAGGTATTTAAAGTGATTCGTCTAATTTTAAATGATTACCTATGTATATTTTTAGTTTGTAAGTTTAGAGAATATTATAGAATTTATCTAATTATAAAAGTAATATTACATACATTAAAAAAAAATAGTAATATCAAACAAATATTTAGTGGTACCTACCTACCTATAAAAGTTCTATGTTGCTTTCCTGGGTCACAACTCACAAGAAGAACATCTAATCGGACCTCAAATTCATTCCATACATATCCGTTGTAATTAGCTCCACTAATTTTGTAGCTCATCTGTAGTATTGATGATGACGGTAGTACGCACACAGTACCTATCTTTAAAATATCCCCAAAAGAAGTAGTAGAGATCAGGTGAAGTAGGGAATGAGATGTAAAGCCTATTCATTTTGAATAATTCTGTACATTGATACGTCCAAATATTAAGTCTAGTTTTAGACTGTTTTATCCCGAACGACCCCGTTCATACCATTTTATGGTGTTGATTGATAATAAGTTATACCTGATATTTTGGCAACAATTGTTTCAACTCACTGAAACAAGAAAATACTAATAATAGTATAGACAAAAGAAATAGACGATGATCCCTGCAGCAGACCCCACCCACCTCCATCTGTTACGACCGTCGTTGTTTCGTACACACAATTGTATATCATTGAATTCAAATTTCACACATCCATTAAAGTGACGAGACACACTGGAGAAACCTCGCAGAAAGACTAGTTCCTCGGGATTTTTTTTTTTCACTTCAATGGTTTCGGCGACGTTCAATTCATCTTCGGATTTCCCGTCGGCACACGATTTTCCTCTCGCGCCCGTCACGTACAAATAACCAGTCATCTCGGTCCTAATGCGTTTTCTAGTTCCCTCGTATTATAGACGTGTGCAGCGTTATGCATATACCTCCTACTACATATTTACCTCCATGCGTTCGGTATACATACGCACGCGAATGTTATATTATCATAACGAAAAATCCATCCGACCGTTTATAACGACGGCAAATAAGATGCGCGTCGTCGTATTGTGCATTGGTGTGTGTGTGTGTCATAAAATATAAATACAGTTTCATCGTGTGTGCGAGGTGTATATAGCTCAACCGCGATGTAAGTGTGTTTTTTTATGGACATTTCACTCCACAATCACGAAACGTCGTCTACCCGCAGTACCATCCACCTATACCTCGCATGCGCGCTCGCTTTCAGATGTGTGTACAATATGTGTAGTGTATACATAGGTACATATTATATTGTATAGGTACACATTATAATAATAATAATTGACTTGATGATGAAAATAAATTAAATATAAAAATAAACAGTGTACGCACGGATTTATATACGATGGATGAGCTTGGCGTATAATATGCTATATAATAATATATATATATAGATTTGGGCTCCATCTCACCACGCGTCTCGGACGTAGGTAGGTACGTCAAAAACCTTCGGTTTACTTATTTTTATTTTTTATCATACCGAAAGCAGAACATAATTTTTCCGTAAAGGTCGCGTGTGTCTTCGCATTTTTCTCGGGGTTTCTTTTTGACTCGATTTGTCACCCCACACCTCCATCACGACAACCGTAATCACCCCCAACACATAACCGCACATACGCGCACGCAAAAATGTCCACGCCCCGGACGTATTATTATACTCCGACCCACCTATAATACGGACCTACCTAACTACTATACCTGTCTACCTACCCATACTTTCATTATCTCGATTCCGCAGACGTTCTCGGCGAGAGGAGCGTGCTTTGACAGTATCCCTGAAGACCGATTTATATTTTTGCTTTCCGCGACGTTCCGCCGTTGCACACTGCCTGGTTATCAGCCATACACGAGTCCACCTCTTCTCTCCTCTCTCTCTCTCTCCCCTCACTCACTATCCCTCTCTCCCACTCGTATAATATAATATACACACGCGATTGCACACATCGCTGGTCGTCCCGAAAGGGTCGCCGTGGTCGCACGTGAATAAAGCGGACATAATAATTATTATCATAGGTATTGGATTATAACAAAAAATTATTATTTACGTTATAGGCACCGAAAATAATTGAACAACATGACAGTAATGTATTATAAACGCCAAACTAATCGGCTTCAACGCGGTCATTATAATAACGAAGGGTGGAAGAGGGGGGGGAGGGACAGAAGGGAATATCAATATTTTTATTATAATTTATTATTATTGTGCGCTGATCCGAACTCTCGGTCGAAAAACGTGTAGCTATATAAATTATATAAATATAGCGGTACCCTTGTACCTATAGTCTGTAGAGTACCTATAATACTATACAATACTATAAATAGTAGGTATAGGTAAGTATTATAAGTTATAACGTACATAACGAATGGAACAGATGATATCGTATTACGATTGCTTTCGCGTACATCATCGTGTTCGTCGATGTAATAACATTTTATCGAGACGGTCTGCACAAAAACGCCATCATACACGCTGCAGCAACGACCTCTATTATTAGTTATTGTTATTGTTATTATTGTTACTATTATTGTTTTTTGTTATCATTCTCATAGAAACGTCTATAAACTCGAAACAAAAGGATTTAAGTGCATTCTATTCTACAGTCCGTCGTCCTTTATATAATATATATGAATCTTATCTCTCGGAAACTCTTACATAAGGCGTGTAATGGACGAATTGAACTGAGGGAGTGCAATATGTATACATATTACTATGTTGGGTACCTATAAGTTTTCCATATACACTTTCCAGACAGTCATTATATATAAAAACTTTAAAAAAAACTACAACAATCGGATGAGGGAGATAATTTTTGATGTGCACGAAATCCGTGAAACAAGATTTTGATTTTATTGTCTTATAGGGTATACGTCGTTATATATAAATACCTTAATTGCATTATTCGTAGGTATACTTATGTCTCTCACACATGCCAAAACCGTATTTTTGCTGTTTAAAAATGTATAAAATGAAAATACACATACGCACACACAACAGTATAAATTGCTGTAAATAATACAATTATTGACTTGATGCGCAGAATAACATTTTATTAAACAAGAACTACATCAATAAAGTATATAGTATATAACACTATTGGTAATCAGCTTATTTAATTAATTTAAGTGAAATAAATAATAAATTAGAACTGCAAATACCTAAATTATATAATTGTAGGTACATAATATTATAATAATATAGCTAGATAATTATGAAAACAAAATACAATTTGTCAAAGGTTTAAAATTGTACTCAATATAATATCGGTTGTCAACGACGTTTTTATAATATGCTCTTCACTCGAATTTTAATTTCAAAACGCTACGTAATAAATTAAATGATTAAAATGTATAGGTACTTTTATATTATACAAAATATTATAATATATATATTATAATCTAATTAATTTAAAACGTGCATATTTTATACAGACATTCTCTGCGACGTAATATTTATGTATACCTGCTTTGTTTAAGGGCGTATAATAATAATATCCTAAGTAAAGTAATGCAGATTGTGCGATTTTTGCATAATACAAATAATAATAATAATAATAATAATAAACGTATATTAAATATGTATATACTTATATACAGTACTGACGGTTATTATTACTTATTATACGAATGTTGTAGAATATGCTGTGCAGTATGCATTATTATATTATGCGCACAAAGATGTTATAATATACTGTGCAAACAATATTCAAAAATATTCTGGTGTATATCTTACGGAATTTCTACTGCGGGGTGAAATCATTGCTGCGTGGCTCTTGCAAAAACGCGAAAATGATATAACAATATTATATTGCGCATTACCATGATAATGACGTATAATTATTATAATATTTTAATCCGCCGCCGCGATAAGTAAACGACGTAAAAATAATTATTATATTTCGGGCTCGCACAGATCTAAAATACCCCCCCCCCTCCGCACGAACGTTTTGGAGGGTGTGGGGCTGTCGGAAATCGTTTTCGATTAAACACAAAACTACCTGCATAGATGCGATAGATATATTATAAATTGTGTATTAATCAATTTTTTAATTTTTATTCGTCATATATGGATGGATGTATAATAATTACTCGAGCGCTAAAATATTAATTTCGAACAAAAAAGAATGTCGTCGTCACATTTCGCAATGTGCTGTGCCGCGAGGGTGGTGCGCTCCCCTCCCCCCCCACACACACACACACGACACTGAAATTCGCGTCCCTCGTATTTAGTCGAGATATCTATAATATAGATATCTCTTCGATATAATACGAAAATAAATATCGTGGGATGACTGGAGGTCTTTGTTTTTATACATTACAATAATATTATTATTGTCGCCCGGCTTGCACTATATATATATATATAGGTAGGTACTCGAATAGAGAGGTATTATGGAGAATATTTTTAGGAATAATACGCGTATCCGAGGTGCGTATGTCGTCGTTGCGTATATATTATTATAACCATCGAACGGTATTATTGTTCACGTTAAACGTAAATAATTTATATTTTTTTTCAAATGGAAAACGTCGGTACACGGTAACGGTTTGTAAAAGTCTTCGTAAAGGTTTCGAATACATTTGTTCGGCTTTATCTATACATATACAACGCACATATAACTCAACGCTCGTACCCTCCTATATGCCTCCTATATGCGGTGTTATATAGGTGTTTGTATGTATATTTGTATGAATGTTTATTGTACATATATATCGACATTTTCTCACCGGAGAGTAATGACTTTAGTTTCCGCAAGAATTTCGATTTCGAACATTCGCGGCGCGTATGTAGGTACACTGCTGTTCTTTTACCTTGTTAAATATACAAAACCACACTCGCGCCGAGGTAGAATTTACGTTTTTTTTTTTTTTTTGTACAAAAAACTTGACAAAATGTCTCGAGTAACGCTTGAAACGACAACAACAACAAAAAATCATCTGTTAAATATAAAATAAAAAAAACGTAATGCCATTATGCATTAATTTTGATTTAAAAAAAAAAGTGCGGCAAACGTCTGCACTCTGCAGTTTTCAGAACAAACCTTTTGAACTCTCGGGGACTTTTGAGACATGTTAAAATAAAATATAATATTAGATACTATTCAACAATATATTAGGTATATTATATTGATGCAATTTTCTATTGGTAACATTTTATTTAAACTACAATCAGTCTAAGTCACTATATACATAGTCTTCGCAATGACATCTATCGTAATAATCATTAACTTTATTTCTATCTCGGCGCTTCATTATTTTAACCTAGCTGTTATTTCCTAATGATTTCCTATTTCCACTAGTACTCGGAGACTATTAAGTCTAATTAAACTTTGTAAAAAAAAAATCCAATTTCTTTATTTTACTTTACACTTAATAGCTGTGTGAACTGTGATCCCATTCAGCACCGTTTCAGTATAATATTTCTTTCGATGGGCGTCTTAGTTAAAGTAAAAATACCCACACTGTAGTCACGGTGTCGAATAGTGTCTTAGATAATGGCTTTCATGTCAACCATCAGTAATTTTTGGGATAAAAATATAAAATATAAAAATACCTTTTACCCAGTGTCTAAAAAGTAAAATTATTGTGGGAGAGGAAGTTATGCCATTCTAGTGTTTACCCCTCAAATAATAAATCTTTAAATGTAAACACTCAAAAAGTGGTCCTTGAATTTTCTAAAATTGTAAAATTATAGTGTAAATTTATCAAATTAGTGCTGTTCGTATTATAATATTGTGTATAGGTACCTGTAGCTTTAAGTGCATTTACGTGGAAATCTGAGCATTAACAAGTTAAAAATTTATTTTTTTTAAGCTTTTAAACTTAATTAGTAAGTTAAGTCTTTAATCAAAAGAATAACTTAATTATATTAATTCCCATTGTAATTGTTTACCTTTTACTTTTTTTTGTTAATTTTAAAAATATTAGGTACTCGTTGTTACGTCAAATTAAAAACATGTTTAAACAAATCGATAATATTAAAAATTAATTATATATTTTTGTATTTGTTCACGCTGTAGACAATTATTTTTAACAAATAAATAATTAAATTACTTAGTAGATATACAAACTTATAATTGCCTAATCGTCCTAAACTATTACAGTGCTTTTAACAAGTAGAAATAGTTGGATGAATTAACATCCATTCAATTTTAGAGTGGAACAATGACTCTATGATCATTGATCGATATACTAATGTGTGATCCGGGTGACAATTAAAAAAAAAAACAATTTGTTACATTTTCACTGAGTTAAGTTCATATTTTTTCAATAACAACTTTAAACTTTTAGAGTTAAATATATTAATTGATGAATTTATAAAGTTAAAAAGAAAATAAATTGTATTAAATGTACAATAAATTAGAGCTTAAAGAGGAGGAAGGCCTACAGACGATAACTATTTGCTCCCACTATAAAGTTACAAGGGAGACAATTCTTCAAATGAATTAGGTGTTGAAAAACCAATATATAAATGTATAATGTTATATGAGCTAAGCAAAATATATTAAAACAAATGATAAGATCTTGTATTTTCAATCAAATGGAATGTTGTTGTAATTGAAAAAAATAACTGAACAATGGAAATAAATAAAACAAATATACAAAATACTACGTACAGTATAACAGATATTATATTTCCACTTCGTTAAGCTTTCTGTGAATCATTAAGTTCGCCTGCTCCATTTATTCCTTTCCTAACAGCAGCAGCAGCTGCTGTTATTGTTGGTAATTTTAAACTCATATTTTACCAAACGATTAAAATATGAAGTGCTAAAGACCTACGAAACTTAAAAACGTATACAATTGTCGTAAAAGACATTCGATTACTTCATTGTAATATTATATTTGATTTTTTTGTGCCACATTAACAACAAACCCAGAAAGAGCAATTCTTCAATTTGCGTGTACCTATATAATATTATATGCATAATGCATATCAATATATCATGTGTGTTTAAATGCTTTTGCGGAGCATGCGAGTTATGCCGTAGACATGACATTGAATAATATATTTTGCCACAGATAATTTGTCGAAAAACAAAAAAAAAAAAAACTTAAACGAAAAATATATTCCCCAGGCAGTAAGTTGTTGACGTGTACGGACCCATTTCTGATATTTTACGACCCGTAATTGGTTAACCTTGTGCGATATATATTTGCATTGGTCGTTTAGGAAACGACAAAAAAATGCCTATTAAACAGTAAACATGTACGTCATAATATTGTGAGTCGTATAAGTAGACACGTCAGGAAATATATTATTATTGTAATATTTAAATCACGTCGTAATTTACAAATCGAGAAAAATTAATGCCTAGCCAGCTGAACACAATAATTGCAATACATATTATTATCGTAGACAGTAGACAGTGTATTTTGTGTTTACTTTGGATTATTATAAAAAGTATTTTCTAATAATTCTATTTACAATATATTGTTTAGCTTTAACGTTAATTGTCTCTTGGCTAACCTCTATAGTTACAAATTAAAATAAAGTTTATATTTATAATATTTTGTATATTATAGTGCATGAAAATAAATGGTTAAACCAATTTATATTTTATTGTACTATTGTTGATTTATATTGTTTCTAAACATTTTAAGAAGCTTTCCTAAGTATAATCTTCAACAAAGTATAAAATATATAATACGATAATTATCCATAATATTCTCGGGATATATAAAATATACTGTCAAAATAGATACCGCCAACATATTGTTATACTCATTAAATCTGTTTCATATAAAAAATATATAAAACGCAATCATTAAAATTATTATCGTCATGACTTTATGGACATGACGAGAGACGACCTTGCCGTGTTCGATAATTTAGTGTAGGTATATTATGGGCGTAAAACTATATTCCTCCTGTTAATCAATTACAATGACATTATTTGAACGAACAATTAATTATAATTTCAAAACGACGATTGAGGTTCGTTTTCGTTTAAAACTTGATTTCTCCACTGCTGTACTCGTACATGGATTAAAACCAAATTCAATTCAATTCAACATGGCCCATAATTATAGGTACCTAACTTCAGATATTACTGTCATACATTATTATCCATCATTATCTTTAAGGTGCATTAATAGTTATTATAATATTGACAATTTGCCTTGGTCAATACAATCAATGGTTTTATACTCTAATGTAACATGTTTTTGTATAGGACAAGGGGAAAGTATAAAATCCCAATGACATATATAGCATGAGCCATTTCACATTTCTATATACCATTTTGTAAATAACGATTTTATTTGAACTCAGGTACCTATACTTGTTTATGACTATCAACAACAGACGTTCTATGACCCTTTACAATTTTTCGAGATTATATGATTACTTTGTGATTGGTTTGCTGACTTTTCTTGTTATTTTTTCTCCTTCATACATTTCAGTTATTTTCATTGAAAACGTCACTTAACAAAAATAAAAAATAAAAACGGATGTCAAATATTTGATACCAGTATCGTACACACACGCATATTTATATACATATTGATGTATAGATCCGTACGATTAAGAAGTACGGGTAGCAATTTTTTTTATACCAAATAAACACTACATATACCGCGAAGCGTAAATGTGCTCATAAATATGTATAAACCATATGTCCGCATATATCCTAATGGAAAATATTATGTTTGCATTCAGCAGAATTTCAATCACGAAATCTAGTTTACCAACATTTCGTTTTATCATTATTGTTTCATGTTTGAATACCAATCTTGTTGTTCATAGTGCATTTGTATAATATATTGTAATGTACGCATTATTTTATATATTATACATATATATATAATATAATCCAAACAAAAGTTATAATGCTGTGTATCACGGACAACTTCGATTTGCATAGTTCCGGAAACGTCATTGGTACATAAAATAGTTTGATCTATAAATTACGTTATTTATGTTAACCGCACACAGCGACGAGGAGCTTAGGCTTAAAAGATTTATATGTTTACTTTTTACAGTAAAGAGCTTAGTTCTGAGTTTCGTTACTTGTTATGTCTAGAGGAAATTTAATAAAACCTTCAGAACTAGTATGAAAAAAAAAATGTACAATAATTTGATGTTATAATATTTGAACACCTAAATCTACAGCGAATGAAGCGAATTCGATTTTTTTTAAAAGCGAACAAACAGTCCTACGATATTATATAAGATCTCAGACGACTAATAACGCCATTTCTGTAGTTAATGCACACCCGAACATATTATATTCTACTATTACTTATATTCAAAAATAAAAATAATATTTATCCCATTTAAATTTATTGCCGCTTATTTCGTCCGAACAAACTTGACACACGGACACCTGGGTCGTACATGATATTTTTCACATAAATATACGAAAAAGAAATTAATTGAAAATTTTAAACAGTATATAACTATATAGTTATACAATCGTTTGCGCTCATGAAATTATTACGTTTTATTTTTCCAAGCTGCATTAAAATCTGCATTATTTTTAAATACCGGATATTTGAATAAACATGGCGGGCTTATAAAAAGTAAATACTCCTATCCCGTTACTCGTGTGCGGTAAAGTAAAAAATTGAACGCAGGAAAAAAAATGTTCAAGTAGGTATACGCCTACTCCCGGAAGCAAAGAAATAATATTTTATTTTAAAGAGAATTTTCTTTCGTTCTGCAAAAAATACAATCCTTCTCCAATAGTCACATTTTGATATTTTATATAATATGATATACGCATAATATAGAGGTACCTATATAGTACCTAATAATAAGTTGTTTTTTTATTTTATGTATTTTATTTTCCTTTTACGTTGTCGTAGTAATAATAATAATAATTTAAAAATCGATGTAGGTAATGGCAGTAAAACATACGTATAGTAGGTATATACCGCGAAGTCCGTCTGAACGGCGTGCACTTGGATGAATTTAATATATAGTTGGTTAGATGCACACATACAAAATATATTACATAGGTACATTATGTTCGTGGTTATACCACTGCGCTCGAGAACAATATTGAAGAAAATTATATTTTGAATTATTTGGTACCTATATGGCTTATATGTATATAATATATATGTGGCTAGTATTGCGCGGTACCATACATGTGTTTGCTTGAAGCGATTTTTCTTCGAGTTCTATGTATATATATATATTCACGTGTGTGTGTGTGTGTGTGTGTGTGTGTATGTGTGTGTGTGGGTATAACGCGCGTGTATTTGTTAAGTGCAATATTATGACGGTTACTCAGGGGAAATTCGAGCATTTTCCATTTTCGACCTACAAAGGAGCGCGTATTGCACTTCTAAAATTTCAAATCTGGCAGACTATAATTAGATTTTAAATTTATATCGTCAACGACTGTTACGACTATAGGTAGGTTTATATCGTACAGTATAACAATATGTCTAGGTACCTACCTCAACCTATCTATTTTGTATAGGTATAGTTGACGCCACTGCGACCGTCGCATCGGTGTCGTTTGCACACATCAATAATTAGCTACCTATATGCGGCTATATAGGGGTACATACACTATTATAATAATATTATAACGTCTTGAACTACTATACGGTAATAATTGTATTAACACAATGATGGCCACAACGGAGACTTGCTTCTAATTACTATCATTTGTGTAATACCTACTAAGGTTTAAGATGAGAAAGAGAGAGGGAAATAGAGCGTATTTATCACTTTATATAGCTTATAATAGTATGCAAGTTCAACAGCGTGGTGCTAGATTTTTATTATAGCAATTAGCCAATATGATGTATATATATATATATTATAAATTATGTTCAAATATAAAGCTATTAATAATTAATATTAGAGATACACCTTCATTTTATGTGTCTTGCGCTTTGTACATATTTTATTCATTCACTATTGTAGGTATAATATATACATTATATTTAAGTGTACGTTTTCGCATTAAAAAGTACCTGCTACTACCTATATTTATGTAAAATGTTACTCATGTTTTTTACAGGCATGTTTATTTTAGAGATTATTATTTTATCTCGTTTATTCCTTTTTGTAAAATGGTCTCTCGTATTTAATTATAATTAAAATCCTTTAAAATATGAAAGGAAAAAAAATTGCAACATTGAATAATATTAATTTACATACTTATATACCTACCAATTATTATGAATAGTAACGCATAGATATTGTATTAGGTTTTTTTATATAGGTTATGCATTTGGTAAAATGCAGCAATGAGTACTACAAAGGTTTTTAGCCTACATAAACTTAATAACTATAAATAAATATTAATATACATTCGTATTAGCTTTATTTAAAGCATAATAGATCTCTTATTAGTGATATGTATACTTATTTTGATTAGCTTAATCCAAAATCATGTAGATTTAATACAATTTTACTTTGAAGGATAAAATATGAATTCCAAATATCTCAGAATAGAATTTAAATTAATCACTTTGAAGTCATTTTTCGTCGAGATTATTTAGCTTAGCTTAGCGTTTGAACCATTTTATATTACATGCAAACTTATAACGAACGGGCAAATATAAAAAAAAAAAATTAATTTATAGGTACCTACTATGTTTTTTTTTATATTTTATTAATTATTACAGTACTTATACATGTAATCAATTTTCCTTTTCCGACACTAGGTGCAGTACATTTTAACTCAGAAAAATTAATACTTACAATTTATTCAGATTGATAGTAAATATTAAAATATAATATATCGTAGAAATAACTTGATATTTCTTTGTGAGTAAAAACATTTAGAAAAACTATTTTGTCCTAAACCAACAAGAAATACTGCAGGATATAAGTATCTGTAACTGCAGGCGCTTATAAAAGGGGGGGTTTAGAGGTTCAAAATTGGTTTTGTGTACTAGCCTAACCTGTATGATATAATCATGACCTACAAACTAATGGACAGCTTAGAGAGAGAGTCAGTGGTACAATATAGAGTGAGAGAGAAGAGAAGCAAAGAAGTTAATAACTGTGTAGCTAGTAGCTACAGGCTACTGCCAAATTAAAAATTGTGTTACAATAAAATCTGCCAATTGTTATAATATTTAATTGGTATAACGTAATAACTGATTTGTGGTTACCAAACCTGTAGGTCTATGGTAACAATCATATTACCTATGTATATTATATATATTATATATATATATTTATGGTTGATAAAAAAAAGTGAAGTATTTCCTCCACGATTTATTACTTAATGCTCTTTCTTAGTTATTTGATTCTCTAGCATTGATGTCAGGGCGAAGTGGAATTAGTTTATAGGTCTATGGGTATAATCGAGGGTACAATACTATAATATTATCTTATCTTGGCGAAATATGGCAATGGCAATGACAAATATAAATTTTTTTAAATTAAATAATAATTTTGGCATTTTTAATACAAAAACTACAGTGGTCTGTGAAACACTTTTTGTCAATATCGTTCCAATCGATTTTAACAAAAACGAAATTATTGATGAATAATTATTAATAATGTCTACCATTATAATATAATAGCTAGCGTGATTTATTGCACTAATTTAATACCAATATTATTGTTATATACTTTCAAAGATTCAAAGTATATTATGTACATATCGTTTCGGACAATTAGATCGAAACGGTTCTAAACATACAAACGTTTTGTGTTAGCAACTGTAGTACATAGCTATAGTTTGTTTGAAACAAAAACAGTGTGTATGAGTTCCTAATAATAATATAATAATTATATATACATGGCGATCGGACAATATAGCCATAGTATTTCCAGTGGAGTGTCTATACCCTGTAGGGTTAAATTCAAGTGTTAAACAATGGGAAACATAATAAAGTTTACACAACTCTCTGGAAAACCCCACTTTCCCCCGCCACATCGTAAATATAAAAAAAGCAATCTATCATTTTAAACGTTTCTATTATTTAGACGATTTGTATAATATGACGGAAAGCATTACAGTCACAAATATGATTTTTAAAAATATATTTTATTAATTGAAATAATACGTATGTGTAATAATATAATTGTCGTATAGAACAATAATGAGAGTGGCTTGGTGGTGTGGCATTCAGTCACGAAACGTGTTCTGAGTGCAAGCACCGGCCGGTGTCACTAGTTTCCGGATGGGTGACCACACGGGTTATTAGTGACAAATCCTTGCCACACATACACGCACGTGTTCTAATCTATAATTGTACCACCATCCCCCCTACAAACAGCTAATGACCATATAGTTGCCCGGCTTAGATCAATAAAAAAGAACAAAAAAAAATAACAGAGAGTGATACATTTAACATTATTAACACCAAGTGTATCTTTTAAAATTATGTTACCTACGTTTTTGAAATTATTTTTTTAATACAATTTGAATTCATTGATACTGTCACACTTCGATTTCGGTAGAAAAAAAAATAATGCTCACCTCTTTCTATACTGTTATTATTATTATTATTTTTAAGTTTTTCACTTTGAATTGAATGGACGACATCCATTTTTAATTTCCTACTCCGAGGCATAATAGTTTTCTGAGAATTTTATTATATAAAAATTCGAACGAGTAGTTAATAAGTTATAAACTTATAAGTTTTTTAAGTTTAGATGTGCGGAGGGGATTGGCACAGGTTTACCACGCAAAATGCAGGTTCACTACTCACCGCTCACCTAAACTTTGAATACTTTATTATTATTATTATTATTATTATAAGACGTCATTATTATTATTGCCATCTGTATAGGTATAGAGTTATTACCTTCAAAAAGAAAATATGTATATTCATACAAAAAAAATACCTACATATATAGTAACTATAACATGAGCTTTATTAGTATACGCCATTAATGTTATACCTGATACAAGAGGCTATACCTATATTATCATCTATATAATGGACAAAGGAGCCGAGACGTGAAAAAATATGTATCTGTAAGAATATTAATATTATTACAAAATTCCGACGTCATTAATAAAAAATGTGAGTGATTCCAACCGTCGTACTCGCGTGTTTGCAGTATAATATTATGTGCTCGTCACCATATTGCATTACTTTGTTTTTGTTATTAATATTCTGTTTCGAGTCGCAGGTTTCCACCAAAAAGTTTAAAGTGATATAGGCGTGGTTTTTATCGTTATTGTGATTTCAAACCGTATATAGGTCTGGATGTAAATTTTGCGTGATGGTCATGTGTGTGGTAGTGTTATTCGTACCTAAAATTATATTTTTGATGTTATTGAACGGTGATGGAATTATTCTGTTAATTATTATATTTATTGGAATTATTCTAAAATTAGTGTGAACTTGGACACATTTTATTCCTGAAGGAAAAGTGTATAATATCTTGAACAGTTTAGTGCTGACGAACCAGCGTGTTTGTATATATGTGACCCGATAGACCCGATAGGTCCTCGCCATAATAATATTATTGTTTTGTTAAAAAATGTCACTTTATCATTGGTACAATTATTGAAGCCAATCAATATTTTTATTCTTTTTCGGTTGCCTGATATTATTTCTTACATTTATTAAATGCATTTGTCTTTTCCGTGCTAGTATTCACAGTCGTCTAACTGTAATAAAATTATGGTACCTATACGAAACTGAAGTCGGCATATGAGTAAACTGTATGCAGTATAATACACCTTTAATACGACGTTAGATATGTATATATATATATAAATGTATTATGTTAATATCGGGAGATTAAATTGCGATTTCACCTAAAATTTTAGCTCTCCGATAGTAATATTATACTATTTAGGTGTACGATTTTGTGGTTAATACGGAAATTATGATAATTTATAATATCAAGTTAGTCCAATTTTCGATACGTTCATTGATTATCATATTATAATATATTATGTATAGTGGGTGGCCGCTCGTCAACTATAATAGTTGTAGCCTTGTATAGGTTATGGTAACAGCGGATACCGGGATACGGGTTTAATTACCCCGACAATCAATAATTGAATAATATAATGTATGACGTCCAAATATTTATGTATAATGGTATATAGTGTAATATAATATAGGTAGTATTGTAGTATAAACCAAATAATATATACTAGATACGTCAAATTAGTATGGTTCGCGGTATAGTAAAGAATAATAGAAGCATAATATAATATTTCGTTTAAATATTCAGTCCGCGAATAATATTAGACAATCTCGCGATATGCTGGCGTAAACCTAATATATATGGGTATAGAACGATGATGCATAAAATATTAAAACACGAAGAAGAACCTACCCGTAAGTTATAACTTACCTAGATATCTACGCCTTACGTGCATGGCTATGTATATCAATAAATCGCACAGAATCAAGAACGACTGACGTGGGTACGAAACCAGAATTCGTATTTTTTGATTTTCCTAGTAAAAAACGCAACCAACTACATATGGGGAACGTCTCTTAAAGTTTCAATAATTATGTGTTCCACCTGTTGTATACATCATACCGTGTTCGACCACCAACTCCAACACCTACCCGCCGCCGTGTGCCTATCTATTTCTGTTCCAAATGTTTTATTAATACGGTGTTTTTGGTCTCTCGATGACGGGGATTCGATAAACTATATAGGTGTACAATATGCGTAGGTATTATAATACGATCACGTCCACACACGTTGCGGCGTGATTTATTATTATGATAATATAACTACTGTACATGTGGCGAGTTATATCCGCGATCGTGAATACAGTGGGCTCTATCATAGATGACTATAATATGCGTGTATAATCTCCTCGGGTGCAAATACACACGGTTTAGTTTCTAATCGCTGTATAACCCTGGTAGGTAAGTATTAAGTATAGGTACCCGTGATTCGTCCACATAGGTACATATACTAATCGGATATAGGTTTTGGAGAAAATTGCGTAGCGAACCCCTGTGTGCAGAAGGATTATAAATCATAATATCGATGTTTGTAGAAGGTACCTAATACCATATTTTACCTAATATTATACTATTATGTAACCAATGGCCTAAGTTTCCGCGGGTTAACTAATAGGAAAAAAAATAAATATTATTATGTGACAAATATTTAATTTTACAAAACAATTGTAATAATCGTCTTAAAACCAATTAAAATGAAAATATCGGCTATAGAGTTTAGCTATTTTCTTTCAATTTTACTAGAAAAGGATAAGAACTTTCATTCTCCAGTCTAAAATTGTAATAATATATTAATGGATACGATAATCATGTTGTACAGCATAATATAACGAACAAATAAAACACAATCATTTCCAAAATTGTCCATATAATCACCAGCCCCTTGGGTTCTAGGGCGATCATCCCATTCTCATAAAACCCGATCCACGAGTAACCAATAACTATATAATATGCATTTATAAATGGAAAAAAACCTCATCAAAGTCAGTGCACCGTTAAACGTGATTGCACGATATTCACTACACACTGACCTATGTAAATATATATATTATAGAATAATAATTTGTAGACGTACCTACGTTTCATCGACCTTTGGGCTTTGAGTACCCGTATACATAATTTAATAATTATTTCGTTTATTCAATAAATAACATCAAAGAATATTGTGTCTCTTGCATTTGTTTATACAAATTACAAATATAAATAATATTATATTATAATATAACGCAATACAATATAATTTTATTTTTTTAATAAGATGTATGCTATACCTATATATTATAGTAGTCAGTATTTGTACCCTCGGGATATTTATGTTTGTATCCTGCGGCTAATCCGCCGATCGGCTCGATGACATATATCGTCTTCTCGACGTGCTGTAGTTGTAGACGGTCAGATTTACTAATAATAATAAGAATAATAATAAGAATATAAGTCGTGCGTGTGTAGTGTGTACGCACTGTGCGTTTACAATGGGGTCGTCCCCCCCCCGCAGGTAAGGAAATCGCGAGCAGGTAGTCGTCTACAAGACATGTGAGATAAAATAGAGATTTCCTATTGTTATTATTATTATTATTATTATTATCATCACTATTATATATATTATATGGTTTCTACCGAATAATAATGAAAAAGAAAAAATTGGAAAACACACACGGTCCACAACACACTCGGTTGTCAAAAAAATTCTTCTGCCCGTGCGTACGATTCGGATTTTTTTTTCCCTGTACATACCCCGTGTCCAATTCGATTTGCACAAAAGGATCTATATTATTTTTGTACGCGTCAGTGAGTGTAAGTGTGTACATTTCGTAGACAAAATAATAGCTTACACGGCCGTAAATAACCGAATGTCAATTTGTGATTGACCCAGTTCGGCAAGTATTAAACGCCCGCGCCGTATATACATCGTCGTTAGTTTTGACGTTTTTATGGCAACGGTGCGAGAGCTGTAACCATACTCGTTCTTCGCAACAAACTAAATTATTGATTGTTTAGAATATTATTGAAAATTTATAGGTAGGAAATCATAAACCTCTATATCCATGGCTCTATATTAATATGTAAGTGTACATAGGTAGTGTATAATAATATATACGTATATACAATAATAATGTTTGTTTTTAAATCTGCCGTGAACACCTTTATAGCTATAATGGTATTATACGATGTATGCATAATAATAATATACTAAAACTTACGATCACGCGAGTCGTGAGACACAATATCCAAATGTATATTTTAACCGACATTTACAATTTTACATTATACATTTTACAACATAAATTGGATACATATTGACGTTTGGTCACTTTAACCGGTATATCCGGTATATGTCATCATTATAAACATAGGTACCGAAAAGTAATCTAATGCAGACTAGCTAGTATATATTACCTACCTGCCGGGACCAACGAAATTGGTCAATAAATTCGATGTGTCGCCGAAAGTCGAAAGCCGTACGTATAAAGGTATATTTATTAGATTTCTACATCGTATACGCATCAAAATACGGTTCAACGTTCGTTTTGTTTTAAATTCTAGTGGACGAGAAAGAAAATTACAATCTACTGAAATATTTGTCAGATTATACCAAAAATACGAGGCTCTATCGCCGAGACGAAAATTGATTTTGTTGTCTTAAATGTGAAAAAATTAATCATTTCACTAGAAATTATGTACATGTTGACAAAGCCAATTTTCCATTTTGTTACAAGAAGGTACCTAGCTATATATTGTGTAAGTACGATGTGGTCTAGCAATTAATTTCTAAAATCGATTAGCAACTGTTTACTGTCAAAAAGAAAATCGATATTAATGATAAGCCACACCGTAAATATTTTAAAACAAATTGATAACACCGCAGATGACGGGTTATATACAATAACGTGTTGGTAATTCATCGCAGTCTTTCAGCGTTCGATAATAATATAGTTAACGTAAAATTAATAATAATATAATAATAACATAACTATATTATGCTTTAAAGAAAAGAACACGGCAAAAAAATATTACAAAAGTCGATAATTACAATATAGGTAGCATAATAACGTAATATTAACTATATAATAACACAACTATTATAATTATTATATTCATGCGAAAAGATAAAGATAAAAATATTACAAAATAGGATTAGTAGGTACACTTTGTTCGCTATTTACACACATAATAATATAACAAAGTAGTAATGTTTTCAAACGCGTTCTGACAGTATTTGAAAAACACAAATCGTCCATTCAATAGCTGCTGGCCAAAACCGTTATCGTCGTGATTGGATAGAGCAGTACGACCAGTACGTTTCGTATATTATTATGTTTTTAATATTAATACTTAACGTGTATAATGATATGACGTATGAGTGTACGAAATTGGCCTCGCAATTAGTGTCAATCATACATTATTGTATAGGCATTCGCTAATATGGGTGAAAAAACGAACAAATCGTCAATTCCAACAATAGTGGTTAGTTTTCTTTTTCTGAGCTGTCTGCAATTTCGTTTTTATGAATGTATTCAGGTATATACATCTAAATATGGATTAATGACTTGTGGTAATTAGGCATCCCACCATATTGTATATTACAATAGTTGTAAATATTACGTTTTTGAATTTGCGATTGTAATCGACAATGATTCTCATTTTGAGCGACTTAATATTTTTTTCGTAAACTTGTTATTTGTTGGATTTAATCGATCCTACATAATAATTATATACCAATATCTAACGTCTTATCCTTCCTCCGGCAAACCGGATTGGATAAATTAATATAATGTATAAACTTTGTACATTTGTCATTACTACCTACTGTCTATAATTACTAATATTTATAATCAATGCTATTACTATTATAATCTATATCTATACTACTATATAGAATGAAGTCGCTTTTTTTTGTTCGGGATAAATTTCAAAACTACTTATCAGATTTTCTTGATTTTTTTTTTAAACGATAAAGTATTTCACGGAGAAGATTTATATGAAAGAAAATTTTAGGAAAACCCACCGGAAAAGTAGGAAATATGGATGTAAAAAATTAACTAAATAATAAAATAAAAATTTAGTTTATTGTTGCAGATTAAAATAATAATATTATATAATATATAGGTTGCTATATTGGTTAATCAGGCATGTTTGTTGATTTGTATTATTATCTTTTGTCAATATATATATATATAAACAAATGTTTGTGGGTAGATTAGACCTCTGGGATGAAGATAGGCTAATTTAAAAGGGTTAAATTTGGTTTTATTTCATTCATCGGATTTTAGTACGGTTAGGTTAGGATAGGATTTTGTATTAATTGATTACATTAATCCACCGTAAATGGAATTAAGTAAAAACGACAAACTTGGTAAAACTTTGATATTTTAAAGTCAAATCATACACTTACGTACAAACACGATAATATACTGCTGCGAATCAGAATTTTTATTCCGCGGGCAACAGAAAAGTTGAGATAAATTTTGAACGCCATACACCGAATATAAATGAAAAAACAACTGAACAAAGTTTGAGTCATATAAAGTTGATACATTTAACGGACAACGAAGTGCACGGGATCAGCTAGTAATATTATAAACGATTTAATTATTTATTGTATTCTTTAAAAAAAAAAAAAAAAAATGCCACAAACACTAATTATGCAAAAGTATATATAAAAAAAAAATTGGCCACGATACCGTGGGTTGTTTTTCTCTTGACCAAAAATAAAATTATAAAATAATGTACCGAAGTCCGATGTATAAATGTAATAAGTGTGCTGTTCGGGTTATATTCTGCCTACGATTAAAAACGATATTTTTGAAAGGCACATATAATAGCACAATACCTATACATGGATAAATATAACCGTGATGTATATACTGAATAATAAATATTAGGGACTGTAATTGACTATGCAGTTTAATTATAAAAGTTTATTAAAATTACGAAAAAATCGATTAGAGACGGTTAAAACTGACTACCTAACCTATTCAATTAATTTCAACGTAAATTACCTACCCACTGTTGAGTAATAATATAAGCAAAACGTATACAAAAAACGATATTATATACTTTAGCCAATTTATCATATTTTAATGAAAATTAAATACTTTTTTTTGTGTTAAGAATGAATTGTACCACCTACAACCTAGTGTGCAGCATAACATTATAATTATGTAATATATTTTATAGTTTGTATATTGTACACTGTACAGATAGGAAAACATTTGACAAAATAGTATTGCAATTTGCAAGTATATAATAATAATAGCTTGTAACGTGAATTGGTTCAGTGATTTGAACCCATATTAATTAGGTTTAGTTGAAAAACTTGAAAGCATTAAAATACGTTTTATATAATATGTGTCGTACGATGGAAGCTGTCCAGACAGGATGAGCGATTAGAGTATATTGGTAATGAATTTAAATTGAAAAATTGAAAAATGTAGAGTTAAGAAGACAATTTATTGACGTACTATGGACTTGTAATCTTCTAAACAATAAAAATAGATTGACCTTGATACCAATTAATGTGCTAAAGTTTTCCCTCCTCTCTGCTACCTGCTTGTTCTATACTCACCGACACATCGTTGAAATTATGGACTTCAGTCACAATTCAATAGATTATTGTCTCCTTGCAATAAAATAAAAGAATTCGATTTATTTTATGATCCTGAAACCAAGTTGAGGTCAAAATTATTTTGTTAATATTATAATGTGTGTACCTATAGTGATATTGAGCTTAGCTCAGTTGGTATACGCATCAACTCTTAATATTATTGTATTATAATTTAATTGCGCTAAAATAAAATAAAGATAAATAAAAATAACCTACTAATTCCTACATCATTACAATTTTTTTATCATACTGTAAGTACTGTTTTCTTTTTTGGCGTTATTCTAAAATAATTTAAAAAATAATATATATTAAATTATATTTACAACTGTACCAGGTACCTACAGGTGATAGCCGATAGGTTATATTTCAATATTTTCAACTCGGTGTTTCATTAGTAAATCATATAATACTTCATTATTCCGGGGCCGATATGGCGATATCCTTGTTTTTGTTTAGAAATTAATTATCCTAAAATATTTTTCAAATGTATTTTAAACACCTACTCATTTAAATATTTGGTGTCATTTATATTTTAAATACGTATTTGAATACTGTCTTTAAAAAGTATCCGAATATAAATACAAATAGTTACATTCTTAAAGTATTAAAAATACCTTTTTGTTCAATACATATTTAAATGTTTGTAGTTTTGTACGTTTATCACAAATGTATACTTAAAATGTTTAATAAATATTTTAATTAAATAATTAATAGATAGATACATATTTCAATGGTTCAATAATTTCAGATGTCACATACCTAATACATTGATCAGTTAAACTTCAGCAAGGAAGATATGCATTTTATATATTGTGTCATTTGCGCGTATTTAATGAAATCTTAAAAATCGTTAGAAGCATAATAAATGTATAAAATATTATTTTAAGACTAATTTTAAGCTGTAATATTATATGAAACAAAAATAAATGTTTGTTGAAATACCTACGGAGGTAAAAAAAAAAAAAGTATTTAGTATTTATTGGGATAAAATACAAATTTATATACAATACATATTTCGAGAGCATTTAAAAAACACTTATTAAAAAGTACCTAATTGAAAAGCATTTTAAATTCAAATATTCGAATACTTAACACGGCTGCTCCGCACCCGTACCACTTTCCAGTCGGGGTAATTTATAGACATCGTTCTGTGAAAATTACAACATGCCCGTTACAGAAGATATTCGCAAAATAAATTCAATTTTATAATTAAATCGAAGTTATTAACAATATTGGTAATAGCTGTTGATTGATGTTTAAAAACAAAATTAATTGTATTTATTACGGAAAACAGTTTTTATTTTTAACGCATTATGCAAAATTAAATCAATATTTTTGTTTCGAAAAGTATAATATCGTCATTATTCGGATATTATGAGAATATACGTGCATCGAATAGGTCTAAATAAGTCTAATGATCGATGATAGTCCATTAATAATTAACGGCGCAATGAACTTTTATGAAAAAATAGGTATAAAGTGCTCCGAAATTGTGACAAATTATACGATATTAATATTCATAAAATGAAAAAGTTTTCCGGCGCGTGTATAGATTTCGCCGCTCGTGGCCACCTTCCGCACAAACTCACACCACTCTGCAGTGTTGTAATATAACATTCGTATTATATGAGTTCGCACGTTTTAATAAATATCCGATTCAGAACGACTGTTGGAGTCGTTTTCCACGGAATCGTCGAGAATCCACAATTGCAGGAACAACAATTAATTTACTAAACGCGAACACGACACGAGCGAAAATGCTCTCAACCGAAGAGCGGTGGTAATACTTGCAGTGACGCTTTCCATTTAAACTCGTGCAAATATGGTCCCGACCGTATATTGTTGTGCTGAAATTCTATACATTATATAATATGTTATACTACGCGGGTATATTATTATACATATATGTATTGATTGTTCTCATTATAATATATCTACGTCATAAATCCAATCGTTAAAATGTCCAAAACACCTGTGCACGTCATATTTTTATTGTAATTATTATTATTGTCGTTGTTGTTGTCGCCGTTCTCTTTCTGCACAAGTTGCGGCCCACCAGGCGATTGCGACGACGCTTTGTGAATATAAAAAACAATTTGCCAGCTCGGAAAATGATGGAGACTAGGACATATTAATATTATACTATTATTATATAGGTACCTGACATCCAAACGTGCACAATATATTCGTCCCCGCCTGCCGAGGGCCGAGTGTTACTCGTGATATGAGATAATAATTGTGTATTGCTTGGTCACTTCTATGAACCCATAGTGTGCGGGAGTATATGACTATATTATACATCTATTTGATAAATATAATATATCAATATGTGTCTATGACGTGTTGTTGAAGATAGATGTTTTACGTCATCTTTTTGCGTCGATTTTGTGTAATATTGTTATGCGTTTGTTTCTATATTATAATATAGGCAGTACATTTCTGCGAGTCCAATCGGAGGATTTCAATTTTAAAAACGTATTTCATTGAAAAATATTTATCAATTCGGACAAGCGTGCCCATACATTATTTATGAGACAACTCGAAATTTAAATATACAGCTCGAATTTCGTTTAATTATTTTGCTTTTTTTTTGCGATAGCTGATCGGAATTTTAATGCTTGAAATCTGATTAGGTATATAATATTCTATGCTCACTTTTTAACAGACACGACTTTTCATAATAATATTATTAAATCAAATATAATAAGGATTGGTTTCGTGTATTACAATTATCATTTATACCGGGATAAAAAAAATTGATTTCTAATTTGAATAAAGTTCATATAATTATCCGTACCTACATTGTTAACAATATATCATATTTTTATATTCGATAGCTATAGGTATCCAATAGGCTAGACAGTTCATCATACCTACTGAAATTAAAAACACATTGAACTCAATGTAATCGAAAAAAGTATTATAATATAATATATTATCCATTTTGACTTTTTATAATTTCAATCATGTTTTTAATTCCATGTTGAACTCCTACTAACCTACTTATTGTTATTATGTTTGATTTTATTTAACTGCGTTATAAATTAATAGTGAACTATATTATATTATATGCAAATTTACGATATTTTTTTGTTTACAGGTTCGTTACCGAGGGAGGACCTAGCGATACTAAACTTTTACCCGGTGATCAAATTCTTCAGATAAACGACGAAGATGTTCAAAATGGTCTTAGGGATTACGTAATACAACTGGTGAGGTCTTGTAACGAGACGATCACTCTACTGGTGTGTCAGCCTCCGCTCGACAATGTGAGTTTTTATCACAATTTTTACCGCGTGCAACCGGCAAATGGTAATATTACTTTAAATTTGATTGCAGTCGGCCAGGAAGTCGGCTTTGTTGAGTTCGGCAAAAAAAGCCAAACTCAAATCTAATCCATCTAGGGTGCGTTTTGCGGAAGGAGTTCTCGTAAACGGCTCTCCATTATGTCCGGTGAGTTACGATCGCTACAATAGTATAATAGTTTAACGTAAAGTTTATACACACAGATTATAATGTGAAATCCGGTATACAGTCGCGTTTTGAATAAATCGATCGACAATAATATAATAATAATAATAATAATAATAATAATAATAATATTATAATCGCATTACTTACGGATGACTTATAGCACAGACATTAATATTACGTTTTGCAATACGTATTTCATGTATAAAATCGGTGGTGGGTGCGCAGTGATATTATCGAAAACGTACAAAACCGTTTATGTACATAATTTAACGTGATAT
The DNA here is from genome assembly GCA_016617965.1 of Macrosiphum rosae. Taxonomy (NCBI): domain Eukaryota; kingdom Metazoa; phylum Arthropoda; class Insecta; order Hemiptera; family Aphididae; genus Macrosiphum; species Macrosiphum rosae. Next base: position 6,328 of record WHPZ01584759.1, on the reverse strand, counting down.
AATATTTATTCTAAATAATATTGTATTTTTATTATTATCATGAAGGTGTCTGCGTTCAGCGGAGGCGACCCGAACATAGCCTTGTTACCTAATGTGCTCAAAGTGTTCCTGGAAAACGGACAGACCAAATCATTCAAATACGACTCCACGACCAAAGTAAAGGATGTCGTGGCTTCGTTGCAAAACAAACTGTGCATTAAGGCCGGCGAGCACTTTGCGTTAGTCCTCGAACAAGTCAAAAGCCTCCGCAGACATAAACTCACGTTACTGGACCCCGAACACACTTTGGCCAGGGTAAGCGTCTAGCAATTATTTTTTAATATTTACATAATATTTCAATTTGAATACATCGATGATTTCGTGCCAAAAGGTCGCGTCGAGGCCAGGCTCCCATAACCTCAGATGTTTATTCCGAGTGGCATTCGTGCCCAGAGACGCTTGCGATTTGGCTCAAAAAGATCTGAACGCATTTGAGTACTTGTACTTACAAGTAAGTCTTATACCCGATCCGATTGATATATTATACTCGAGATCGCTCTCCTCGTGACTGATATCATTTTTTTCCCCTCTCAAGTGTTGCAATGACGTGGTTCAAGAACGCTATGCCCCGGAACTCAAGTACGACATAGCTCTGCGGTTAGCCGCGTTACATATCCACCAACATGCTATGGCCAACAATATTCCCTATTGTAAGGTCACGGTCAAAGCTATCGAGTAAGTACTGTGATGTTAATATATATATATGTAGATGATCCATCAATAAATTAAATTTAAAAAAAAAAAAAAATGTCAAATCCAATGCAATTCTTTTAATCTGCACGCGTAGTTATCAATTAATAATATCATGCCATTTATTATGTATAGACGGGAGTTTGGATTAGAAAAGTTTGTGCCCATATCGCTCATGGAGTCGATGAAACGGAAGGAATTGCGGAAGCTACTAACACATTTGTTGAAACTCAACCAAACAATGACGGGTACCAATTACAAAACACTTACGGCGTTGCAGGCGAAACTTTACTACTTGACCATAATTTCCGAATTGCCCAGTTACGGCGCGAAATGTTTCTCCACCAATGTCCGCGTAAGTGCCGCGTTCAAAATGGATCGGGCGAATTCAATTTTAATATAAAATTAACGATAATGGTGTATTGTGCTGCAGGATTGCAACTTGGAAACGGTGATTCTAGTCAGTCCTAAAATGGGAATTAGTCAGATCGTGGGACTACGCAACAGTATGGTAAGCGTCTCATAATTTACTAAATTTCTATCGTCTGCGAACAAAAAAAAATAAAAAAAATACGTCGGCCATAAATATAAAGAATAGTGTTCTCCTCGCTTTGCTTGGCATACTTTCGTTCGCGTCTGTATAAAATATAAACTGAGATACGCGTTAATAATACATAATATAATATATATAGACCAAAGTTATATTGTAATTTTCGCGACGGAGTTCCGGAACAGTTTTTGCTCAATATGAACAAAATTACATTTATTTCCACGTATTGTTCGATCGATGTTAAGTGGAAATAAGGATTAGTTTATAAACTTTCACGAAATTATCGCCTTTATTTACTGAATATTATTGATTTTCCTTATACAGCCAGTGCCTCTGGCAGATATTGAACAAGTAACGATGGTAAAAGTACAAAAAGACGATCAAATTTCAAGTACGGTGACGTTGTATTTACAAAACACAGTACAAAAGGTAAACACAATAGCTATTGAAAAACTTTATATCATTTCGGTATTAATGTTCAACGAATATTCCTTTAGGAAGTCAGTTTTTGTATGGAGGACCGCGATACCGACGAATTTATACTTGTTTTAAAAGGCTATTTTAAACTTTTGATGACTATGAATTTGCCAATCGACCGGGAAGGCGATTTATTACACACGGATAGTGGTAAGTAATAATAACTGTTTTACTAATACATATTTTTATTGAATATGCCTTTATTCTGTTCCTATAATAGTACCTATTACATTTTGTTTGAATCAAACTGAAAAGAGTAGGTAACAGAAAAAAATTGATTAGACTATAGGTATTTGGGTTATTTAATCTATTTTTCAATTTGCTGTGTTATGACTTACAAACAATCATAGCACTGTCACTGCATATAGATATAAGATCCTATATAAAATATAAGAATTATTCGTTAATATAGGATTAGTAATTATTATGTATTAGTATATAATTTGTCGATGTGGAAGTATAAGTAGAAGTGTATTAGTGATGACATGAAAACCTATTTAATAAGTAGGCATACTAATTTATTTTGTAGGAAACGTCACCTATACGCCTATTGCCTATATCTTATATCTAGTATCTATTGTATCTAAATTCTACACACTTAAAATCGAATAACCTGGAAAACCATATAATTTTTTTTTTTACATATTATGCATTTTACTACCCCCAAAAACCGACTACTATAATCGTGCGTCAGTAAAATTAACTCAATAATTATTATTGTTTTAGCACCCCAATATTATTCTCATCATATTGTGAAACCATCACTTTGGAGTTACGGCCCATCGACCATGAACGCCAAGGAACAAGAAAAATTGACTAATTTTTCTTTTTGTCCAATGTACACTCCGTTCAAACACGAAATGGTCGGTATACATAATATTGTATCTACACATATATGGTATACATGATTAGAAGTTTAAACCGTAATTATTATCCTTAGCTCAAACCCAATGATTACGGATCTTTGAATAGAACAATATGGACTGGTATGCAAAACGGAAATGTAGACAACAACATGAATACAATGTAAGTGCTTGTATAGTTTTTGAGACAAATTTATAGGTAGGTAAGCTTGAGTACCAATGCAACCTAATAACACGGTAATATCGTTTTTCGTATAGGTCTTTGAAAAAACATCAAAACGGTCATTTGGGGTACAAATCGAACGGCGATGTAAAAGATAAATCGGCAATCGACGTTCAAAGCGTAGTTTCCATGGAAATATTGGAAAGCGACAATACCTTTGTAGACACCCATAACGAAGAGGTGCTGAGGAGAGTGGCCGAGATGCAAGAGTTGGTGGAAAACTCGGAACAATATCTGAACAGACATCAGCGCGAATCCAGCGACTCGGACGGTTCTCACATATCGTCCGACGGTTCGGTGTCGTTGCCGCCGCCTCCGACCAACCCGGGACAGCTGAAACACAGCGATTCGCTACTGTTATTAGCTCAGGTGCGTAAAATATTTCGGTCGATCCAAGTCTCATATTATTTAGCCACTGTCTCCGTTTTTGATTGTGTGGTGTGTGTGTGTGTGTGTGTACATGTTTTGTATATTATAGAAGGGCACCGAGGACAGCATAACCGCCGCAGTCCAAGCATTGAACTTAGGAGATCTAGAGAGCGACACGGAGTCCATCAACACGCCGTCGACCAGCCCTTCGCACCGCGAGCGGAATTCCAACAGAGACTCTGACATGAGTTTCGGGCTGCACAGTCCGGAAGGGCTGGCCGCGAGTTCGGGACACGAAGCCCTACAGGTGAGTGACCGCTCGGGTCCGTGGACGGAGTGTGCGCGGGACTTAGACGTGTATGTCGATAATATCATCATCGTTACCGCAGGAACTGTGGAAAAACCTGCAAGAGGACAACCGGTCGTTACCCAGGAGCAGTTTGTACTTGGAACCGGACTTGATAGACTTGACGTTGATACCGCCACCCATTGAAGAGGCGAAGATCAACCAGACGAACGGTTCCAACTCCGGCAGTCAGTGCAGTCTGCCGCCGACGCTGTTCGCGGACTACGACCACCAGCAAAACGCGGATCGATTTTTAGGTACATGTATGTGGGTTATACATTTTAATGGTACAAGGTTAATGGCACATTCGGGGATGGACAACTTCAAGGTTTCTAAAATGTGAAAAAAAAAGTTTACTTTCTAAATTTGCAACAATTTTTTACCGTTTCGAACTTTGAAGACAAGCGCTATATATTTGTCAGACATATTTCAATATAATTTAAACTGCTGTATTGGTCAGCACGTATTATAAATTATGTTACAAATCTGCATATCACGTAAAAACGACTATACGCGTTCTTACGTCGAAGTAGGCTAGGTGCAGTAATACAATACATTTGTATACCTACCTATCGTATTTTTCCATTAATAGCACCTCAAAGACAGGTACATCATTTTTGTGATGTGACCCCGAAGGTCGAATTACGTCACAGCGCGTATAGTGTACGGAATAACGATAAAACTGGTAAGAGTATATTTTTTTTTAGAAAACAATTTCGTTTTTAATGACTTGCAATTAAGTAAAACAAATATTTTCGAAAACGTTTATTTAGTTTTTGAAATAATGAGTGCCCTGCGTTAAATGGAACCCCTGGTATACTCTCTCGACTCAGGTTCGTACTAAGTGGCTTTTTCTATATAATATAGATTCTGTACTGGATAACGGGTTCAAAAACCACACGAACCTCATGAGCCTGGACCTAGAGTCGTTCTTGGCCACGATGACCATACCGCCACCGCCCTTGCTACAGACTTCCGGTGACGGGCGGCCGGAAGAGAAGCGATCCAACGCGGTGTTGACGTCCGAAGAGATATCGTCGTTCATAATACCACCGCCCCCTCCCAAAGCGGCGGTACCGCCGCCGGTGTTGATGTCGACGGCCGCAGCGGACGGCGTCGCCGAACACCCGAACCCGCACCAACACCGACGGTCGGACTCCGGTGACGAGACGGACGACCGCCGCCGCCGGAGCGTCAGCCAGACGAGGACCCCTGCCGCCGGGACGTCCGCCAGCGCGGCCACCACGCCGGACGGACCGTGCGCGGCCACCAGCGAAAAGACGCTGCCCGGTTTCTCGTGCTGTTCGCGGCCCAGACAGCGGAGCCCGGACTCACAGCCACCGTGCTTGCCCACCCGGGCTCAGAACATGACGCTACCCCGCGTCAAACCCAAGGTGCCGCCCAGGGTGGACTCGACGCTGTCGACGAAACCGCCGCTGCCGCCGATGCCGTCGCAGGTTTGTTGCTATAATATTATGGATGATATTGCGTACGATCTATATAGTTTTGAATCCAGGCTATTATTGCTATATTCGTCGGTTTTCAGAACGTTGATTTAGAAGTCTGGTATATTGTGTCACGTCTTTATAGGTTGCAGACGCAACTCATACGGTTTTTACGATCTTTTCTCCAAAAATTAGGAACCACCTTGTTTTTAGTGAAAATCACCTGCACCTGTATGCGCACACGATTGCCGCCCGTGAGTTATTGAAATACGAGCACGTGGGGCTTTACGTTAAACTTTTTAATTCAATTCCAGTAAGATCGGCTTACGAAGAATCTTCCATTACATTTTAAAACCTTATAAATATTAAAATCAAACATTTCTTGCATTTTTATATCGAAACGTATTTATTTATGTTGGTTTACTTTAGATCCTACGAACTACATTTCCAATTTATTCATCTGAAAAGAATAATTTATCAGTTGTAAGGTTAAACGTTTACATTATTAAAGTCAAATGTCGATAATTGAATGTCCAAACTTGTTGAAAAGTCGTCCGCGGTATGGTCTAACTGAGATAAGACAATAAGGAATCCAAACTTATTTTAGGACGACTATAATACGTGATATGCGCCTACATTAAGGCTTTGTGGATAAGGAGTATAGTATATTTGGTTACTTTCGTAATTGTGTGGTTTTTTTGAAAAAGTTTTTACTGTATTATGATCCCGTACGCTTGGTCCTTTTGGCCCACAACTGATTGTAATATATACTTTTCGAGGTTTTTTTTTGTGTGTGTTACCCCGCATAATGTAATATCGTAATAAATTTTGTGCGATACAGGAAACGCTGATGCGGAACGGTAGCTATTCGACCAACAGGGACGCGGTGGCTGTCATCAACGAACTGACGGGCAGACTGAACGAGTTCGGCGAACAGTGTAACACGGCCCAAGCTCAAGGCGGTGGAACGCATCTGGACGAGACCAAGTTCCAGGTAACGAATCACATTATGCATCTATCATTTAGGTTATGTCTCGCCGTGCTTGTTTCCTCGGTAATTTTTCCTCAGTGTTATATGAATTCGGAAAGTTATATCTCCACCCATTACACTGAAAAATGAAAATGAAAAAAAAAACCGTAGAATTCGTTCTACTGTAAGTTCGAGAAAGTATAGGTCATTTTTTTATAGTTATTTCAAACAGTGATTTCACAACGCATTAATTGTTGACAATATCGAAAAATTACCTCCAAAAAGTACCAATTGCAGGTCAAAGATGTTTACTGAAAATTGAAACAAGACGAATAGTTGTTCTCAGAAAAAAAAAA
>WHPZ01584758.1:0-16105 GCA_016617965.1 Macrosiphum rosae | reverse complement strand
TGGTAAATTCCAACAATATTGAAGTTGGAAGTGTGGCGCAAATTACATATTCCATTTCGTTTTCTGTCTTGGCGCAAATTACCAAAATTAATTTGTATATGTGGCGCAAAATACATATTATATTTTTATATTTTGGCGCAAAATACCATCTCCCCTTCCAAATTGTTGCTAATTATTTAATAAATGTTGATATGAGTAACGGTTAGATTGATTTGAGATAAAGTGGGTTGGCCAAATTCACGATCATGAACTATTGGAAAAAACACCTCACTTAGACATAGGTAGTTAAAATTATTATTTTAATACAATTGTAAATATACAATGAGGTTTTGCTTGAATCGATAAAATCGTATGACAATTACTTTAGACAGTTTTCCTATACAACATTGTTATTGCGCCACAACCGACATGTGCCTCACTAACTTGTACGTAATTTTATGAAAGTTTATTTTAATTAATTTAAAATTTAAAATTATTAAATTAAGATATTTTGGTTAAACTGCATAATGTATTATCAAACCCCCTTAAGAATCCGAACCATACTATTCATGAGTTCATGGACAATCCCTCCAGACATTTACCCCACGGCTATTTTCTGCCTGTATATTTTCTAATTCGGACATTTTCCCACCATTAAAAAAAAATTATTTTATTTTATATAAAATTATTTATTTTTTTGTCTTATGTCTAATTTTGTTTTTATGTGTAATAAAAAAACAGAACAAATTTCTAAATATTTCTATGAATATAATTATTATAGATGCATATTGTAATGGTCTGTTCAATTTAGGGGGTTTTGGATATAAATGGTACCTATAATTCCAGTACTATAATTGCAATGGATTTTTGTAAAACATTTTGATTATTATAATAATAATTGTTTGTAATATTACTATTTATTTTAACAGTAATTTTTATTATTTCGAATAGACCAATGATCAATCGAAATTAAAATGCATAATAATATATATAATTAATATAGGTATTTATGGAAATATTTGGGAATTTATTCTGTTTTATTTTATTACAAATTAAGACAAAAATAAAAATAATTTATTTAATAAAAAAAATGGAGTGATGGTGAGGGTAGAATGTCAGTGATAATTATTGTTCTGCGTTTGCGTAGCGTAGAGCTACGATATTATTATGTATTCAATTTATAGGGCTAAACAGAAACGTATAATAATTGTCATTCGTTCCAACTTTTTCCAAGTTCAATTAGGTTATAAGTTGACACTACTGAGTAATGATAGTACTTACATATACATTATACATACCTAGGTATATATTATATGCTCAATGTTTATGATAATTTATGTGCGTATAGGTATATGTACATCATTAGTTATTAAATACGCTAACAATATATGTAAAAATTAGTTTTTTATACAGTACTTATAAAACTATACCAGATACCAACCTCTATATGATAATATCGTATCAAAAGTTTACTTATATTTTCATAACAAACAACATACATAGAAGTAACGGTAAACAATTGTATTATTACTTATATCTAACTTTTTTTGTTTTAATTTTACTTAAATAAACGGTGCTTTTATAAATTTATAAAGTGGGCAGGCAATGTAGATTATATACGGGTATACCGTATACACGTATATAGTGGCGGAAAATAAATCAAAAAAGTATATTATATGTACTTGGAATTCTTTTCTTTCTGAAGGTCCAAATTGAGTTTTGCTCGCGTTGTTACTTCTGAGCACGATATAGGTGACTACGTACACCAGGATGTTTGCAAAGACGGTAAAACTATACCTGTGTAAGTATTGCAAACGCATATAAAAGTGATGATCGACAAATAAAAATAAAATAAGAAGCGTGCATAATACAATTGTACTTATAAGCATGCTATATAGCTATGGATCTGTTGTTATATTTAGGGTTTTAATATGTACCTGATGGATAGTAATGCCGTTCGTTCGTCCCTTATTGGCGTCAGGTCCGAAGCCAACGCCATATGCGAGTTTTCGATGGATGCCCATCCGATTTGGAAGAAGACGATGAAGAAACAGTAGTACAGAGCGGTGTTCAGTTCGGAGCTCTCGACTTGTGGTATTATGGGTGGTGAGAACGCGAACGGCAAACTTATGAACACCAGTACACTGCCTGCGAAGGACGGATAAGTAATTGAGTAAATACTAAATCGTATTTTACCTATATTATAGGGCAGGCGTGGTATATACTCGTAATATACAGACAGACTTGGGATTTGATTTTTTAAACCAACTTTTGCATTTTTAAACATTTTTAAATATTTACTTATTATACATCGTAATAGTCCACGTAACATTCGATGATATTGACTTTTGAATCTCTCTTTCTTTTCTAGTCTGGGATAGGAAATGCATAAATCCAAGGATATAGAAGCTTATATTATGCTTCCACTAGACTTAAGTTTGACCAGGAATATTATAGGTATATAACATGGTTACTAGCTGAAGTTACTTCCCCCATCATCCACCTCAAGTTTGTCTATGCCTGTATATAACGTGTGCGACCGAACATGCAATATCCGTTGTAACGATTAACTATTAAAATATATCTCACCGAAGAGGTGCCAAGTCTTGCGGCGGCCGTATCGATCGGTACAGTAGATGTTGGCGTTATCTGATAACACGCCTATTGCGGCCGTCGCAACCGCGTCTGTTAGCTGGCCGACGAGTACCACAGCCCCGGCATTGATGCTGGACAGCTGCATGACGTAGTGGTAGAACACCAAGGCGTAGGTGAACCACATGGAGGCGACCAAGTCATTGAGCACGTGACCAACGCCGTACGACACGAATGCAAACCATTTGAGCGAATCCGACATTTTACCCTCATCACCTGTTGCAACGACGAAAAAAAAACTGTTTAGTTGTGGCATTTAGAAGATACACTTGAAAACCTTCCCTAACGGACACCTCTGAAAAGCGGACAAAATGTCAGAGACCGAGAGTGTCTGCGGTATAGATAGAAGTTTCACAGTAATTATAGTTTAATTTGTATACTAGTTGAAATCCTGACTTTTGGGAATTTTATGGAAATATATGTGCTGTAGACGATATTATTTTTAAAGTATATTCAATGATGAGTAATGCCCGGTAGGCCGTAGGGTACTCATGAGATTTTTTTTCAAGCGAGATACCTCCGAATTTTTAAGAATTTTGACCAGGGTATAAAATAACGGTGGTTATTAGTATAATGTATAATGCACCTATACCAACAATATGTAAAAATTATTTTTGATCTGAATTAAAAGAAAAAAATAAAGATAAATTACACGATTTTCGAATAGGGGTGGCGGGGAAAGTAACACTCAAAATCACACCAAAACTGCTAATATATTATAATATTTTATATATTTTATTGTTTGCTCTGATTTTGTTTTAGCAAGGACGTCTGCACAACAAGTCAATAGATATTATAAACACGAACAGCACAACACTTGTCATCACCAATATACACAATACACATCATTAATATAGTAATATTTATTATATAATATGATAATCTTAAACATTTGTAGTGGCTCCACTCAAATGTCGAAGACAACAAATGTAATACTTTATAATTGCACTTTGAATCGCAATAACCTAGCCTATTTGACAGTTCTATATGTTTAGATAACATTTATCCATAACTTTAAACATCACAACACCCGCACACTGCAATATGTAGGTACCCATAATAATAAACACAATCATATTGTTCCATTTATTACTGACAGCGTGCCTACAATATGATGGCTCAACGTTACCTGTTATCAAAATAATCAATATAATATCAATATATTATAATATTACACTGTTGAATAGCTAAGTACTGTCAGCACCTGTATATCAGTTTGGCTATTACCAATTTGGCCACATCCAACCATCCATCGTCTTTAGATATTTTTCACCCTTAAGCGAACACATTAATGCCTTTTCATTACCGATATTTATTTAATTTTGCTGTCTACAATTTCTTTAAAATTGTATTCCGCCCTAAAGCGACACATGTCATATGTCTATATGAAATACGTTCATCGTTTTAAGATTCAGATAACATTACTATAACAATATTATGACTAAAACAATTACTATGTTGGAGAGAAATACGTCTATGTGTTATTGATTCGCCACATATTTATTATTATAGGCCAGTGGTGTACGCAGGGGTAGGGTTCTAGGGATCTGACCCCTCCCCGAAATGTCTTCCTTTAACAAAAAATCTTATTTATCCCAATTTCAATACATAGTCGATAAATTGTTGGTCATTTTTAATAGATATAAAATAAATTGTTAAATAATATGACAAAGACGTCGATAATCGTAGTTTCAGTTTGGAACATTGCTAAACGTCTGCCATAACCGTCAAATGGTGTAGGTACATCATGTATCATCGTCCATCGTCCATCTATTATTACCATGTTTATTACGACCCGAAGATAGATGACCAGGTGTCCGGGGTGAACACTCAAGTGTTCTAAATGAAGACTAAATTTGAGACTAACTATAATTTGTTATAACCAATTATATAAAAACTGCTTAGAAAAAAATAATGTAAATAATTTACTCAGGTAAAACCCTAACCGAACTAAAATCCTGCGTACGCTACTGTTATAGGTATACTTATACTTAGGTACCTTAGGTAGTTAGCTATATTAATATTATCTATATTGATATTTTGTTTTTTTTTTTTTTTTAATGATCTTCGAATTTGTTCTGATTTATTGTGATTTATTGTGATTTACTGCAAAAATATAAATGTGTTATAGAAACCGGACATTTTTTATATGCCAGATACATATATTTAATTTATTGAAGTATATTCGAACACAAAATAAAAGTATTCTTTAGAAAACTGTTGTAGGCACACTTGCAGTGACCTGTGACCCACAGTGTATAAAGCTAGCCAGCCTATAGTACACCATGGAGGCTTCGGGGACCACGGCCCTCCCTTGAACAGTATAAAATTAAAATACACAGCCACACGAGAGTTGCAGATTTATAAAATACCTCATTTATTGTAACGAGTTGTTGACGATTGTTTGATTAATCACTAGACGACAATGGAAAATGATTGCCGTATTAAATTATTTGTACAAGCCAGCCACCAGCTATTATTGTACCGTTGTTATGTTTGTTTTTATGTTGAAAACTAAATGGCTAATTCAATAATTTGAGAGAAAACATCATGTCGAAGTTAGTACAAGTAAATACAATATAATAATACGTGAGCAGTAATAAAGGTCAGCACTGTATATAATATATATATATATGTAGTAATCACACATATAAGTTGATACACAACATCCATGCGAATTTCCTCGTTCAACCACATAATGTTATATATCAGTGATAATAATATATTACATCTGAAGCAGTTATATAACTAATTGGGGGCCGAGTGATTTCGATTTTGTTACGAATGCCAATGACGGAAAAAAACAAACCGTAAACTTAATCAAAACATTTTTGATAATCTCTTATAATAAAAGATACATTATTAGGCTATTGAGTATTGATTGGTGCGAGTTCTATCGATATACAAGCAACAAGCAGATCAAAAGTCAAAGTTTATCGCAATGAACAATATATGAATATCTCGCCACCTGTAGATTCCGCGTCTATATAATAAAACAAAGTAGGTAACCGTAAGATAAAGACAATCTCACGAAGGGTTCCTAAATTGTGGACTTATTGAATTATTAGCGATGAGTGGGAAATAATGAAATTTTTTTATTAACTTTAAATCTTAATTTTGCATGTCACCTGTGGACACGCGAAAACACATTCCTATGGTCAACATACAGTAGGTGTACATCGCACAAAAAGCAAATGCATAATAGCATATTTGACGATTGGAAATGTCGTTTGTTTTCCGAAAACTGCACTTAATATATCGAACAATAACGAAAAAATCAAAAATTATGGTTTGTGAACATAATTTAGTACAATAATACAAACTCAATTGAAAAATAGCTGCAGTCATGTCACCACATGAATTTATTTCAATTAGCTGAAAATTGCAATAATATATGTTTAACAGACCACCAACGTTAATGAGTTATTACTGTACCTGTTATATAGGTACCTATATACAATAATAATATCATATTATTGTTTTACTTTTATTGTTGATTAAATTGTAATAATAATATATTAGTTTCTATGGTATTTTTTGATATACTTATTCTAACTAAAAATTAAAATTAAAAAGGGCGGGGGGCTCAAAAGATATGAATATATGTTAAAATTGCAATATTATTGTTATTTGGTATCCAAAATGTTTGACTGTTACATTCGTTTTTCATCATATAGGTACCATGATTTATTATTTAAATTTAAATTCAAATATAAATATATAATAGATGCATAATAGTGACCTACTCAATAATGAGGTAGACTCAAAACCTAGCTATCTGTATTCTGTACGGCAGAGCGGTTATCTACTTTCCCCCTTGTTTTTTTAGTTTATAGTTCAAACGATTTGATATTACAAAATTGGTCTTAATATACCAGAGGTGTAAATATGAGTTGACGGTTGTAATGATAATTATTCAAGATAACCAAAATGTATGTCAAACAATCAATTTAACACAATTAATTCATTTTTAAACATAAGTACCTAATTATTAAGTATATGTTAGAAATCTGCCGATATAGTGACATAGTCATTAATTGATTATTGATCCTTGATAGCTGCAGATGCGTACTTGATTAAATAATAAAAGATGTATTAGTACTTAGTAATATATTTATAATATATTGTTATATATAATTTTTTTATAAGAAGATTTCAAATTATTGAGCGAAATAGGAAGCATAGGTAAGCATAAGTACCTAAATTAATTTAGAACGTATAATAACTTTTTTCAAAATATTATTTTTGGGAATTTCCTGACATGAGTATATTTTAGATTCTAAGTGGAACGATGAATTTATTGATTTTACAATGATGTGTGTATTTTAGATTTGGAGTGGAACGATGAATGTATTGATTTTACAATGATGTGTGTTTATTTTTTTATTGTTGTGTCTGTCATCACCTTTAGGACAGTAAAAGGGCTTGGATTTTCTTCAACAGTATCTTTTCTGATAGTTGGTACTTTGGGGGGTCAAAAGTAAAATTTTTTTAGTAGTTTTTAAAGGCGCCGTGAAAAACAAAAGAAAAATTAAGAAAAAACAGGAATTTTTTACACAAAATCTGTTTTCGAAAAAATCGATTTTGGTTTTTGGTGTAGGTAACTCTAAAACAAATGAATGTATATACATGCAATTTTCACTGGTTGTTTATATTGGCATTTTCTATACACGATGAAATTTTAAAATATTATAATTTGTTTTGAACTGTTTAGGAACATGTTCATTTTCCATTTTTTTTCTAAAACTATCAATAAAATTTTATTTGTTGAGTAAAAATGCTTGAAAATTTAATACAAGGCTCCTACTTTATTGTTACATTGACATTTGAAAAATATTAAAAATCCTTAATCACAGTTTTTTTTATAAGCATTGAATGATCAAATCTTGGCAGAATATGGAAAAATCACGAAAATTAGCTATCATTTTAGCTAACTAATTGAGCATTTTGAGTTAAGAATTCATAAAAATTTTTCTTTTTATATCAAAGATTTTAAAATTTAATACAAGATTCCTTATAAGATTATCTACCAAGGTACCTATTATAGGTAAATATTTTTTAAAATACCATAGATATGTATGTAATATTTCTTAAATCTAGACTAACATACCGTCTCCGTTCAGAATTGATTTTCTTATACAATGATATTATATCATTGAATTCAAATTTAATACCATTCATTATACAGTGACCCACTTGTAACTTATTGTACAGCAGAGCACCTTTTTTCAATTATTTATTAACCAAATAATTTTCACAATTTTTTTCATTGCACGTTAAATAGAATTCATTTTTAAAATTATTTTGTAAAGACTTCCTTTTACACTGTGTTATATGAATTTGGTGCGGGAGTGCGAAGAAACTGTGAGTTGTAAGCAGGCCCCCTACATACAATTTTGGGCCCATGTACTAAATGTTTTTTCGGGCCCAATAAAAAACTTCCAAAAAAATACAACCCATTAAAAGCGATATGGGTGTCCCAAACACGATCTCTAATTGATAAATGGTTAACCAACAGCTTAAAATAACAAAATTACTATAAAATAAGTAATCTCATCAAAGTTTCAAAAATTAAAAATACATTTCAACGGGTCCCTGTAGTTCAGGTCCAACGCCCCCCCCTGTGGGGGCCCTAGTTGTAAGTATGACATAATATCATATTTATAAGCCCCCACGGGTCTGCGGGGCTTTGATATAATTTAGCAACCCCCCCTCCCATTATTTAACTGTATGTGCTATGGCGATTAGATTCCGTTACAACCAAGAGGATCACGAATCACGATTGTCATATTTACTGTAGAAGAGTAGAAAAATATTATATATATTTTATACTCGCGTATAGTTTTGTGGCTCCTTCGAACTATCAATGTCATGAAATTTGCAACCTTTTTTTTTCAAAGGTTGAATTCATATTGTATGTTAATATATTGCGTGTACCGCACACACACACACACACACACACACACACACACACACACACACACACACACACACACGTTGGGTTAGGTATATACTATAGCCGTAAATAGTCAGCGAGTTAGTATAGGTACCTATATACCTCGGCTGTCCTTATATCTAAAGTTACATATATTCGTATTATGTACCTACGTTCGCTGTTATTCATAATACAAATATTATTATTACGAATATAAAATCGGTTGACTTCCATGCGCAGTAATTTATTTACATCGGTTATCAATTTGCATAGGCCTACGAGTCGACGTGCTGCGGTATTATTTTTATGGACGAATTGTAAATATTAATTTACGATTTGCTTTGTACAAACTCATTTTGACTACCTAATATTAGTTCGTATTCAGATCTACCTTGACAGTTTACCTGCCTATATGAAAATCGTTTGCGGTGAAGCAATTTAAAATAAAATCGAAATCGTTTGGTAAAATAATAGATGATAAACACGTGTATACTGTATAAGTGTATAATATAATTTCGAATGAGTCGATTTCAATCAGTTAAAATCGTATAGTATAATTATTAATTATATATGTAGGTACAATCTTTTTACAAGGAATAAACATATAAAAATCGTAATAAAAATGATAACAATCATTATTTTTTATATTTCATTAACATAAAACGATCATATCGTGAAATATAAGATAAGTTATTTTCGTTTTCGAGAAGTCCGATAAAGTTCTGTTTTTTTTTTTAAATGATTACTGCGTCTTTTGAGTGGATAGCATTTTTTATAACTGATTATGAGCGTTTATCCTAATCACGTTGTGCGTGGAGTATACTGTCGGTAGTTTATATTATACTTGCGGCCAATTTATATAATAAAACCATTTATCATCATTCATAGTTTTTTATAGTTAAGACTCGAATCAATAAAGCATGATATTTATATTAATGGAGTACTGTAAGGAGTACTCAGTACTCTACATACAGTCCAGACGTTAATTTCTATAAGCTAAGTCTTATCAGATTAAACGATTTCACCTGCATTGTTATAAATTATAATTATTCATTATATAGTATGTAATATTAATATTATTATATATACTACCTATATCGTATTAACAACATCTTAAAAATTATGTTTTTAATATTGTGAATCAAAGTCGACAAACAAATGAACACACACATAATAATTAATAATACTCGAAAATGGTAGGTAGGTATAAGTACTTGTAATGTTGTAAAAACACTGAAATTTGTTTAACTATTATTAATAATGAGATACATTTAGTTGCACAATTTTTTTTCCACACGTTAGTTGGCTGTCGATATTATAACAACATATTATTACTAACAGCAGGGTGAATGGGCTGGAATTGTTTTTATGGCTTCGTTGAAGGGTGAGGGTGGTGACGATTATTATCGACAGAAATAATAAAGTCAACGCGTAGTATATTGTACACATTACTTTTGTATACGTATCAACTTGCCGTATTTAAATGGAACATTTCGTATTTTTAAAATGTTTAGCGATATCCAAAGTATTACAAATCATAAGGTTAATGTGGATAAACAAATCCTAACATAATTTAATAATTGTATACTAGTATAGAAATTTATGTCTAAAACATTATTTCTCTTGAGAAAGTAATTTATAGAGAAATTAATTACATACTGTATTAAATAATATATAGGTACCTGATTTGCAGTAGTGTATTAAATCGTAGGCATTGTTGACATACGTTACCAGAGCAGCGAGGATGTTTTTATAATAAAAGAAAATAATATAATATTAAGACCATTGACCAATATAATTCGTACGTAACTCAATCGGATTTTCTTACATTGTGATATTACGAATAAAAATATTCTAATAAAATAAGTGTATGGTGTATATATTTTGCTACCTTGGTTTCGGATGAATGTAATTTTATAAATATTTTTAATTTTTATTGTGAAAACCAAACAACAACCATTCAGTAAAGGTAGGTACATAACGCGTACATTTTTTTTTTTATTTGATACTGAAAAGTAAAACACTTATTGTACAAACGCACCTTGGTTTATTCTTGAGAAATTGAACAAAGTTTTATCTGCAATGTATAGGTTAGGTAGGTACTTACTATATTATGTCGTACACCTATATTCAATTCATTTTTTTTGTTTATTAATTTCTGGAAAATTAAAAATACTAAAAATAACAACGGTGAAGTAGAATTTCCATATACATTACAGGTATACCATCACGTCCCCATGTAAACTTCTGAACAACTTGGAAGCTTTTAATTTTTAGAAGATGATCCCGTTTTTAATCTCGCCGTTATCACCATATTATTATATATGCGGAAAGGAAAAACCATGTACAAATGATACAAGTACAAAACATTATTTTTTATCGTTTTATTATAGGTACCTACCTAGTAAAGCCTACCTTAAAACCTACCTACTGAAACCGAAGTTCACAGTTTTAGACGTTTTATTGGAACGAATGCCGGCGGATAATTTGTCAGCGATAAGTATGAAGAAACATTTCGTATTGCATTATTGCACAGTTGAGTAATTACAAACCCTCGACTATCTCAAAAATATCTTTGAAATATAATAATTTTTACACAATTTTTAACAATTTGTGAAGGCCCTTTTTTTTGAGGCAACATTACGTATGCCGTTTTTTCACAAATACGATTACGGCACCCTAGCGTATATATGCGTCAATGCGTCATGCGGGGATATTAAATTAAATATTATATTGATATGACGTTATTATAAATAATAATTTTCGAAGTTAGTCATTCAATTATCAATTATTAATAGTTTCATCATTAAAATTAATTATTCGTATTAAATGCTTAGAATTGTATTTGCTAAGAATATTCTAGACGTTGTTTCTATGTAAAAGATAATAATGATAATATTATTATGTTTTAAAAAAATAATGATATAAGTAATAAGCTTTACTATTTACAAATAAGTCATCACTAAATTAGAGCTTTGAATCAAATATTATTTACAGTTTCCTATTATAGAGACTCGAAACAATCGAAACTGTAAACGGAATTGAATTGTTTTTTGATACTAAACATTTAGATTATTAATTTGAATGTGTAGTTCTATTAGTGAATGCATTTCGTTTTGCCCGTACATTATATAAAAAACTTTCGATTAAATAGCGTCATAGAAAAAATCAACACAAACATAATAATATATAGCTGCAAACTACGACTTGCGAATTATTATTTCAGTCGAAATCGAATATTGTGATGGAGACATATTTATTTTAGACAACGTAACCGTGAAAAGTAAATAATACGAATAATGCATATTATTAAATTTCAATCAATAATTAAAACGTTCGTTCGGAAAACATAATATATTAGCCCACACGCTATATAGCTAAAGGTTTAGTTTTTTTGTCTACAATGAGTACTTGATTTATGGCACTACCCATATATTATAATATTATGTAAATATAAAATTGTAAAATATTCCAATAGTTCATTTGTCATTAGTGATTGTTTTCTTTAATATAATACACCATACAACATTTACTTACTATATTGACAAAAAACATAGAGAAAAGTTTAAATATTAAATGATACACGCAATATCTGCATACATAAATACATAAATACTTACATTAAAATATCATTATGTACAAAGTTTCGCTAGACAAATTCGAAAACAAGACCCTAATAATATAGTAATACGTCAACCACGACACTCAATGCATTAATATCATCAATATTTGTGTTAAAAAATATATGTATATTATATAATAATAAATAAGTAGATTTTAGATAATTTCTAGTTCCTACTGTCATGGAAATATAAGTTAGTTTATATAAGTAGTTTAATCAAAATTAAGTTACTACATTCGATTCAAATCGACTAGGTATTCGTTTTTTTTTCGCAGATTATATTTGAAAAACCTATATCTACTAAATATATAGATATACACAAACTGGATACCAGCTGCTACTATCTAAATACATTATATTTTACGATTAAGTAACAAATCGACATTCTTAATTTATTGTTCGTCTTATTAATCGTATAGGCACAAGTGATTATTTTTGTTCGAAAAACAAAATGTTAGGTATGATAATTACAATATATATTATTATCAAATGATAACATGTCAAATGAAGGTTTACATATATGAATGTATAGTGACTAGCGGTATAAATTATTAGTAGAAATTACAATTTGCAGATATCGTGAAAAAAAATTAAAAAACTTACACGAATATTAAACATTTTTGTGATAACTATTATTAATAGTTTGATTCATGAATCGGTTAGTCGAATCAAATTCAAACGATCATTTTTCTTATACAATACAAAAATTAAGATATTACTAATAGCGGTCTCGAATAATTTGTAAGCTATCCGCTAAATCATCATATACTATAAGTATAAGTACTACCGCAGTGTACCTACTTGAAGAGTAGGAATTTTGATAAACTGTGCTGTAACTTGAGTGCGTGATAATAATTATCATGTAAATCGATTATTCAAAAATCTGCCTTATGTAATACGTATAGGATATTTATTTGAAAACTTTTTAGTCAGTAGGTGCATACTTAACTATACCTAACTTATAGTTTATACTTTAAACTATACATGTGCTTTAAGCCTTTAGATCTCGTTTATTGATTTTATATAGTTTGTTATACCTAAATGGTAACAATTCTTGTTTTTAAATATTTAATCAGAGAAAAAAAATAGATATGATATATTGTGTTTTACGATGAGTGAAATTTATTACATTTCTCTATTATTCCTTGTAATATTTTTTTCCAAGAACTATTATTTAATATTATATATAGGTAGCTACAATGTATACATTCGTGACGTTTCGTGTTTGTTTTAGTTAAAATATCTAATTATCCTTAGCTGTTTTCTATCGAAAATATTATTTGTTTTCACGCGTTTGTCGTCAGTTGATCGATTCGTACATCATAATACAATATTATTATGTTGTGTATACATCGCATGTGATCACACGACGCCGGATATTGCCATATTGGTACAACCGAGTTTGGAAGTTTGTTCGGGACAAAGTAAATTTGGTTTGTTTGTGGGGTGGTGAGGGGGAGGAAACAGATTCTCCTTATACATATAAAATATATTATAATATCACATAAAATTATTTTCACGATTGTTTTGAATTTTGCATTTAACGCATAATAATGTGCAGCGCAGAAACCGATATTGTTCTGCATTGCGGTGATAATACATAAATTACGTAACTTTCCATTTACTGCCACTATAAAATTGTAAAAAAAAATTTGCGTGTTACAAAATAATTAATACAATATTGTTACTAATAACACTACACGATTTCAATAAAAAAATTATACACACACTGTAAAGTATATTATAATTATTGTTAAAATGTTGTTTTACACGACCGATTTTCCCAGAAAAATATTTCTATGTGTTTATAATAATGGTTTTAAGGTGTAAAAATAGTTTGTGTTATCAGTTATTGCAATAAAACCACATACGAGCAAATATAATTCAATAATTGAAATTTAACGCATTTCTTATCAGGTAAATTCGCAATATTGATATTTGTAAATTAGTATAACATATTATGCACACTTGGGAAGTTAGGTAGTTATAGGAATATACTTAACATTTAAACTGTACTTGACGTCTCATATCATGATATTATTATACTATATAATATTGTTTATAATGGTTATAATTATTGCGATATTCAATCGAATATTACGACTCGTGTAAGTGCACAACGGACTATTTTATCTCAAGGATTGCCGATTGGCTTATTGATTGACTCGTTTAAGGTCGTGTAAATTAATTGCGAACACAAAAACGAACTATATTCACGTTTTTCTTAAGAGTGCAGTGTTTCTACTCAATAAACAATATTTTTAATAATGAACAAAATATATAATTTTATCATGTAGGTATATTGTATTAAAAAGGTATATAGTTATATTTAATAATATTTTATATTATACACAGAAGTTAATACCTAGTCAATTAGTAGTCTTTGTATTTTACTTTCGAGATGACATTGTTATGTCCCGATTAATCGGTTCTTATATCAACTCGAAAATTAACACGTGATGTTTTTAGGTATGAACCTGTCTTTATTGAACAAATTATACTCAGTTCACAAAAATACAATAAGAAGCGAAATAGAGTGGTGAGTGGTGACCGGTGGTACGACCGGATTATGAATATTGATGATGTCTAAGACTGTGAGTGGTTTAACGACCGGCCTCTAATCATTTAGGATATACCCCTAAGTCCTGACCGTCTAGTAGTTTGCTAAGCCATACTGTAATCGTCTGACGGGGTCTTGCGACGATCTCCCTTATATGTGTATGACCTTATCGTCAAAAGTGGTGGTCGTGACAGTGGCGGCTGTATACAAGGCAGATTTGGGCTCTCATAACAGAATTTTATATTCTGGTCAATTCATATCCTTCCTGTGGACTTCAATGAGTTTTGTCTTTTACATAAAGAGACGTGTGATTTTAATTAAAAAAGCACAATGTACTTTAAATTCAGCACACTGACACATTATCATGTTTGAAATGGTAATTATCTGATTATTCGATTATCGCCATTACAACGTTCGTATTGTTTGCTATAAGTATTTAATACATTATAATATATTTAACAGGGTAATTTAATTTTAGATTCTGAGTGGAACGCTGAATGTATTGATTTTACAATGATGTGTGTTTTTTTTTTATATTTTAATTTTTAATTTTTTTATTTTCGTGTCTGTCATCACGGTTAAAACTGCTTCGATTTTCTTCAACAGTATCTTGTTCAACAGGAAAGTGAATCTAGTTGGTGCATTCGGGAGGTCAAATTTTAAAATTCCCAATAGTTTTCACAGGCGCCGGGGAAAACAACATAAAAATTAAGGAAAAACGGGAATTTTTAAGCTAAATCGGTTTTTCACAAAATCAATTTTGGTTTTTGATATAGGTAACTCTAAAACAAATGAACGTATATAAATGAAATTTTCACTGGTTGTTTATACTTGCATTTTCTATACACGATAATATTTTCAAAATATTGTAATTTGTTTTGAACTGTTTAGGGACATTTTCATTTTCTATTTTTTTTTAGTTTTTTTTTCTAAAAATATCAATACAATTTTATTTGAAGGTTAAAAAAGCTTGAAAATTGAATACAAGGCTCCTACTTTATTGTTACAATGACATTTTAAAAATATTAAAAATCCTTAATCCCAATTTTTTTTTATAAGCATTTAAAGTTCAAATCTTGACAAAACATGAAAAAACCACGACAATTATCAAATTATTTTGAGTTGAGAATTCATAAAAAATTTTCTTTTTATATCTAAGATTTTAAAATTTAATACAAGATTCCTTATAAGATTATTTACTTTTATCAAAAAAAAAAAAATATCTATGAGAAAGTCAAATTAAATTTTTAAGAGCGTTGGAAATTCAAATTTTTACAACATTGGATATTCACTCGATTTCTCATGTAGCGATTTCCTTATTTTGTTGTAATTCAAAAACGAATAACTGTAGATACAT
>WHPZ01584757.1:0-10528 GCA_016617965.1 Macrosiphum rosae | reverse complement strand
GTGTTATAATATTACGTCGCTGCGACTATATTATTATGTTGTGTTATCTTGGTCTTATCACAGTGAGCAAATCGTGTTATCATTGTATCACTGATTCCGTTGAAATAATAATAATAATAATATATTATGGCAATCGCGAACCAAGTGAGTTGTTGTAAGTAGTAAGTTGTTGTGGTTGTAGTAGTTTGTGACGGCAATAATAATATCATTATCAATAGAATTATCATTTATCACAAAAGCTTACTGAAAGAGAAAAAAAAAAAATCAACGAGCTCAACCGACTAAAAAACGCTATTATAGTACAACCGCGGTTCGCCGGGAGGCCCGGCAATGGGTAGATTATTTTGCGTTCTAAGAATGTTTTTATTGCTCTTCACGTCGTCGTTCCCTGATAATGACGATTGTTTCGAGTCCACCGAACGTGCGCGCCAATTAAACCGACCAATAATTACGTTGAACGTCCAATTACGCGTAGACTGCCGCGGCCGCACACTAGCTATGGAATATTAATATCCTCTTTATCTAATAATAATAACACGCTATTATTGTATTATTGGTAATTATCTGTGATAAAAATCTGGCCGCAGCTGATTTCTCAATAAATTTTGAATGCACGAAATAGTTGATAATAATACATATTATAATATTATTCTGTTACTCGAGTAGCGCCGTTGAGGGCCCTACGCCTATCTACCTACCTACCCGCCGAGGGGACGACGTTGCGAAACGATGGACAATACTCAAAATACGAAGTCGAACTTCCGCCATTGAACAGTCTGCCGAATTGGAAACCCCCCTTCGAATGACACAGCAGCCCGACAGGACGTGTCGGTTGGACGACAAGAGAGCACAAGTAAGGTCCGCCGCTTTGCCGAATACTAAGATTTATCACAATTATACCTATGCGTGTGTCGAGAATACTATCTTTAGATTTATTGATGTTCAATGATCAACGTCTATAGTATGGACGATGAAACGGACCTCGGAGAGTCGTTGGCTACAAACCAAGATTGTTCGCCAAACAGCTCGTCCAGTTTGTCCAAATCCGACGTCATGTCTGGGAATCAGATGATTGATAACTGGTGTAAGATTTATTTTGTCGATTTCCCAATAAAAAACGTTACTATTGTCTAAAGCTAATAACAGTGGATACCCACGTGTTAATTTTAATTTGCTTGCACCGATGAAATATTTATAGAACTTTGTAAAATCCGACATTACTTATATTATATAATATATATTTTCAGTGGGTCTGAGTGTACATTGCACTACCTCTATCGAAGATTTTTGCGATGGAGATTTGGAGCAACCAGACACAGATCCATCGCCATCCACTTCTGGACTGTCTTATGATTTAACAGCATTTCCAAAAACAACATCAGCAATGACCATGTTTTATCCACACTTGAATGGTTATGACATTCACCCATTGCTTTTGAACCAAAGACGGCGGAATCAAATGGAATCATCATTTATAGACCCATTGAATTTACCACCGCATCCTCTTATGCCTGATGTTCCACGTCAAATGATTCATAAAAATAAGGCTAGTATTTGTAAGAGTTATCTTTAATTTTTAATGAATATGAATAAATAAAAACATTAAATTAATATAAATCATCTGTTACTTATAGTTTTCAAATAATTGAATCAAACTTAATGGGTTATTTATTTTATTATTATAAAATATATTTCTGATGGTCTGTTTTTAGTATTTATACATTTCCTGACTGAACTTTGCGAACAACTTTCACATCATCTATGCCAAAATTACTCCAATTCGGTGATGGTTGGCGCAAGATCAATTTTATTTTATACAAATCTGACCAATCTATTTCACTTTCAGATGATTTAATACATACATAGTCTTGTGATTCAAATTCTGTATGAGCATTATCCATTAACTTCTAAAATTTGTGAAAATAAAATATAATTTTCTCATTTTTACTGAACTTTTATGATTGCTAAATATGTGCACAACCTTTTGTGTTATGGCTATGTACCATTTTTTTAATCTTTTCGAATCATTATTTGATATTTTCATAACTAAAATTGAAATAATGTAAGTATAATAATTTTTAAAGTTTATTTCACAAACATCTTGTGGGATAGAACCAAAGTCTAATATCATCGCAGTACATTTAGGATTATAATCTGGATTTTTCTGGTCATTAATGTTCAGATAAATTGGTATTACAGTAGCACCAAATTCAATAGAATTATGATTATTCTCTGCTGGTGAACTCACTATACTCAAATCGGAATTTAGTTCATAAATATAATTGTCCATTTTTTTTAACGTTTGGTTCTATAAACACTAGACTGTTGTTTAAATGCATAGCAATAAGTAGTAAATAATAATATTTTATTATAAATAATTTGTACCAGCATAAAATTAATTAATGAACATTTTTCTATTTTTTAGGTACGTCCAAAAGTATCTCACAGGCGATCAGATTTTACAAACACCCAGTCATCAGATTTTGAACAACCTTTAGTCGTCGATACAGAAAAATATCATCGCAAATCGTTTTATTGTGTGGCATGTAGTAAAACGTTTAAATTCCAAACATCGTTGTTGCGACACAATAACAAAGTGCACATTAGTAAGTACCAGTGTCAATCTTGCCATCGTGTATTTTCAAGGCAGGCATATCTTGACGTGCACACATCTAAACAGGGAAGTTCATGTTACCTGGGTAATGGATATGGCATTGCAAAGTCAAAAAAATAGTTGTTTTCTATAAGCAAAAAGTTATAAAGTTTTTTAACCAAATATAATATAATACTTATATATTTATTTTACATATACAATACTTATAGAGTAGAATAAGTTCAAATCTTCACTTGTGAAGTGTGCCTCAGAAATAAAATAAAAATTTCTCATGAGTTCACTGTTTATTGTTTGTTATATTTATTGTTTATAGTTTATATTTATTTAAAGATTACATAATAATCATGAAATGTTTATTCTAGTCAGGGAACAGTCCATTCTAGTCTGTTCAGTAGTTCATCCATATTAGCATTAAAACATTAATTACCATTTTTCATTACTGTGGAAATAATTGTACATCAAGAAAAATACTTTTTTGTCTAAAATGTATAACATAAAACATAATGTGTGTTTCAATTATTAATTAACATATTTATATATTTTATAAAAAACGAAATGTATAATTCATTAAATTGTGCTCTGTACTGAATGTTTCAAAACATGTTGTAATGCAATATTTGTAAGATTCTGATTATACTATAGGGAAGTTCAGACTGACTATTTTTGAATTAACAAAACAAAAATTATCCACATGTGTAGTGTAGTAATATATTTATTTATTATTTTACACTACATACTTCTCTCTTTTACTTTTATATGTATAAAAATTGGTAATGAACCAAAATTGATAAATCATTCATTCCTCGATACCAAAAAACATTCATAGACGAGCTTGATATAATTTTCTAAGAAAGTTAACATTTTTACTGTCAAAATATAAAATTTATTTTCTACTTTTTAATTATTTTAATTATTGCATATTGTTGTTAATTAATCGTTAAGTGTTAAATACTAATCATAACCTGTGATTTAAAATGAAATGTTGTTATTCATAACTGTTGAAAAATTTAAATTTGTATAATTACCTATTTGTATAGTTATTATTGAATACTAAGAAAAGACATAATCAATTATATTTTTATATACCTATTATATAATAATAATTTTCAACCAAAAATCAATTTTTATGTATCCTAAAATATAAACCATTATATTATGTTTAAAACTATTTTATAGTTTATTTAGAAATAATTGAAAATTAAATTTTTGATTGTTTTATTTTGTTATTGACTTGGGAAAAATGAAAGATTGATATTTTTTTTTAAAGTTACTTTAAGCATAATATTAAAATACATGATAATATTATATTGTATAACTATTATTGTTTTATTATTATTATTATTATGTTATAATGTTATTATGTTATTAAAATATTTAAATGTACGTAATACCATTATTTTTTATTATTACCTAGTCAAGATTGGTTATTACATGCTTTTAATATTATTATTATTTTATCTATTGCTCCATTTCATACAAGTTTATTTTTTTTTTCTGTATCTAATGAATAGTATAATATAATTATGTTCATTTTAAAATTCAACCATATTTTCATCTCTAAAACTGTTATGTCACTCTCACTGTTGGTTTAATTRTTTACAATGATTGCAGTTAAATTTAACAAAATTAGTCAACTGTTAAATATTGCATTTGCCTAATATTTTAATTTTTAAGGTGCCTTTTTATTGATCAAAAATTTAATGTAAATTCAATGTTATACAATTATTCTTCAACTTGCAATATGTTAATCATATTTAAATTTTAAAAAATCTAAATTAACATTTTTTTAAATTTAGCAAATAGATTACATACTGCAAATTCAACTTGGGAACTAAAATATAATGGCAATAAATAATTATGTAACCAAGATTATAAGCTAATAACTGACTTCCATTTATTTTTGATAGAAATTCATTAACTTAAAAATTGTGTTTAAGACAATATATTATTATTTAATAAACCAATTATAATGTTCATTATACACTAAGTGTATGATCATTTAGTATTAACAAAGTAATTGTCTTCTAAGTTGTAGATTCTACACCATAATTTCTAGCTATTTTAAAACTGCAAATTATTGGAAACAAATATTTAATAATATTGTTATTAGAGTGGAATTTGAAAACAAAATAAAAAAATGGAGAGATCAATGTAACATTTGAATCCAAACTTTGATGTATTAATAAGTTTTTAAGTTTTTTAAAAAACAACATGAATATTAAATGACAGTTATATTATAAAGATTTAATCATAATAATATAATAAATTACATATCTACTATACTCGTATACCCAATCGCACATCTGAAATATTCAAAAGTATACAATTTGAAAACAATGATTTTATTATATTAATAAGGAATTATTTAACAAGAATACAATTTTAAAATTCAAGATGATAGGTTGATAAATATTGTTAATAAGTATAGGTTAATAATGTGGCATAGTTAATATAAAAATAAAATTTATAATATTACACATTTAATAATACTACCAAACAATAATTAACTAATTTCAATTACATTTTTGGATCATAAAATCATATCTTACCAGTTATAATAATCATAACTATTTGTAGCCTGGTGTAGCGAAATGATTGGCTGCAGTCACTAACGTGTGCCGCGGTCAAACATCGTATTGCGTCACTGGCTCCCGGATGAGTGACCATCCAATTACTCGGTGACTTATCTTTTATCCTCAAAAAATCCCATACGTACCCCCATACACTTATTGGTCCACGTTGCCGAGGGTCAGAAAAAAAAAATTATAACTTTATAAATAAATAAATATTGGCATACAACATTTTACTGAACTTAATATAATAAAATAATGTGTTCGTATAACAAACAAATTTTAAACAAGATGGTTTATTGTTCAATTTTAATAATATAGTTAATTGGCGAAGAAAAACATAATGACACTTTATAGTTCTTAGTAGGTAACAAAATGAATTAAAAATAATATATTGTTTCAATAAGCTGGTTGTTTTTTCATTCTTTTAAGTACACCAAAATAACCGAGTATGTTTGCTAATAAACAAAATGTAAGCAATATCG
This sequence comes from Macrosiphum rosae, assembly GCA_016617965.1. Taxonomy (NCBI): domain Eukaryota; kingdom Metazoa; phylum Arthropoda; class Insecta; order Hemiptera; family Aphididae; genus Macrosiphum; species Macrosiphum rosae. Next base: position 4,859 of record WHPZ01584757.1, on the reverse strand, counting down.
TTATGTCAAAATATAAATTACTGCTTACAAAACCGTAATTATTTAAAACTGCTTTGCCGTTGTCCAAACAATTAGCGACATCAGTGCATGCTATAAAAATATAAAATAATTGAAATATTAAGATGAGCCTGCATTTAGTTTTCAATAGTGGCATATTTACATAAGAAAAGTGGTAGATTACCACAGTCCCCCTTAAATATTGTAATGGTTTATTAATATTATTAATGTACACCTAAACATTTATAATTTTATTTAAAATAAAAATTGTTATCATCATTAATGTTGAATACAATTCTATGCATCTAAAACACGCCACTATGTCCCCAATTAATGATTAAATATGCTTACGTAATGATTTGATTCTTTCCCAAAACAGAGAAGACACTGTTTCACAACCAAGGAAAAATAATGACACATATCTTAGTGAGTACAGCACTTTTGGTAATGACCTGATAACATTCAAAAATATTTTATATTTAGTAACACTTACACTTACAAAGTTACAACTGAATAAACTATGCCAGGAGCAGCTACAGGGACCCTAGGGGCCACCTTCCCACCACGAGCCCATATTTCTAAAAAACTGTATATTGTTAAAAACAATATCACAAAAAAAACTACTATTGAAAGTTTTCTAAAAAATATGACTTAGCCCCCAGCCCCCCTAAACAAGTTTCTGTTGCAGCATTGCAGCAACTGAACTACACCTTAGTACAACTTACTTGAATGATAGATAAGCACCACTAAGAGGCAATGCTAAGTACTCATAAACTGTTGAAAATACCACAGCTTCCTCTACGCGACTAAAGTATGCTGACAACAGACATCCTGAAATAATAATAATATGTATTTTGTTCAGCTAATAATATGTTTCATAATGTATTATTCATTAATCATTAATTTACGTAAGGGTGTCGGTACCGTTTTTTCCAATTTTCCTCAATTCTATAAAATTTGAAAATTATATTTTATATTTAATTTACTACCTGCCTTAATCATTATACTTTTCCACATTTAGGGGGAGGAGTTGATGTGGTGTATTATATCAACAAAAATTACTTCACAGGGAAAACTCTCCCACATCATTGATATGTTGAATTTTGATAATTTTTCTATGTCTAAAAGATGAGAACTTTTTTCACGTTGGTTAAAGATTGAATTTTCATTTAGCTTTAAATAGTGGTAGAAAAATACGCTTAAAAAAAGCAAATATTTTACATTATTCAAATCCATATTTTAGCTTCTATAATTATAATTATGAAAATGGAACTTTGCAAAATGTTCTCCTTTTAAATAAAAAAAATTAACAAAATCCGACTATTCTATAGGTTACAGGGCGTGAGAGTTTTTCCTGGACGACATATTTTTGTACTAAAAAACGCTCCGGCTCCGATGCCCTTAATGTTAAATATAATGATGGTATTATAAATTTCATTCAATTACCATATGAAACGGATGCAAATGAGATTATCATAAATACCAATAATTGCATATAAGCCCAATTGACACCAACAATCCAAAATACAACCATGCAGAAGAGTACTATCTTTATAAATACCCAAACATACTATAAATAAATACAATTGTATCACTGTTAAAAGCTCGATATAGGTACATTATTCATATTGCATACTAATAAAATTATTTCAGACACATAGTATGCACTCAAGGAGTATACTTTATTGCTGACTTCTCGATGTACAACTGAAAACTTTATTTGATGTGTGGCGATGGCCGAATAAGTGAATTGGAACACAGTGTTAATAGTTAAGCATAACCAAAATCCTTGCCAATTTTGAACTGCTTTTGTATCGAATTGTAAGTTAGCATAAGGACTAGCATTAATAACACCTAAAAACTATAATATAAACATAAATTGTTTTATTCATATAAATTAAGCAGTATTCTGTTAAATGTTAATATTTATATTTTACTATTAATGTTCCAAATTCCAATAATTTTTCCTTGTAATTTCTTATGAAACATGTGATGGATATATACAGCAGAAGCAATACTTGAGTTATCCAGCTAAGTTTTTCTCTAAGATCCAAAACAAAAACCTCAGAAATTTTCACTAAAACTTCAAAACAGAGACTTACGCTTGTAAATGATGTCCATATTCTGACTGAACCTAAAGTTACAATTTGTATTATCAATTTAGCTTATTATTAAATACTAGGGCTCAGAAATTGATGAAACAAAAACATTATATAATAACCTAAACACCATATCTTACATAATATAACACACAAATGTTCTTAAAAGACTTAACATTTTAACCTAAAGTTTTGCGAGCTATTGCATTTAAATGGTGATTTATAAATTGATTATTTTTTTCTCAATTAGTGGAAAATAGATTAAAATAACAAACAAATTACTAAAAGATACCCTAAACAATAATAATTACAAAAATTACAAAAAAATCAAGTAAAAATTAGTTATTTAGATTTAAAAGTTACTGAAAAGGATTTTTTAGAAAAGCATAATCTAATAGATGTTCTAAAACAATATAAAAAGTCATCAACTTCTGAGCTGTTTATCACAAATAATTAATCTCAAATCTCAACATACATCCTTATTGAATGAATTAAACTTAATGTCCATTTGTGCTACGTTTGAAGATAGTTCACACATATTGTTTACATTGTTTCTATCCAACACACCATCTGAATTCAAAACTGATACAATAAAGTCAGCTTTGTTATAGGTGGCAGGGCAAATGTAACCATACCTAATAATAATTTCAATTAATTAATTCATCTGAAATTGCTAGTACCTATAAACATTATTTAAAGGTATACTTTTGAAAAAAATTATTGACCAAAGATACTGATCCTTGGTAAGCCAACCGACCATTAGTTAAAAGTATGACTTCTTGAAACTGATCAAACAAACCAGATGCAGGTTGGTGTATGGTGCATATGACAATTTTTCCACTGTGTGCTACTCTTCTTAATGTGTTTACTATGTGTGCAGCAGAGTAACTATCTAATCCTGTAGTTATTTCATCACAAAATAGAATTGGTGGATCATTTATAAGTTGAACAGCCAGAGCTACTTTTTTTCGTTCCCCTCCAGATAGAAAACACAAACGTGAATTCATGATTTTATTCAAACCTAAATGAGCTGCAAGATAATCTATGCGGTCCTTGATTACTTTGTTGGATGTGCTCCGGTCCATTTTTAATTTGGCCTGTAAAAATATATTATTTTCATAGTGTTCTCAATTGCATTATTTATAATAATAGTTTGATAAATATATAGAAAATACCTACCATCAACTTAAGCTGTTCCAAAACAGTTAATTGGACAAAACTTATATCTTCCTGAGCAACAAACCCGGATATTTTTATCATGACATCTTCAGATACTGAACGCCCATTCAGTAAGAGTTCTCCATTAAAATTTCCTTTAATAATATTATATGCAATAGAAGTTGATTATATAAATATCCAAACTATTAGTGGTTTACATTTGTATGACTTGTACTACCTACCATTGCAATAATTATTAATTGGTTTTCAACATTTTAATTAAAAATATTATTACCAAATGTTTTATAATAAAAAGGTCTTTATTCTTACAAAAGTATTTAATAAGTAATACTTTACTAGTTAATAATTACACAAATATTTACATTCGGTGTAAAAATAATAATTAGGGCTTAGATTTATAATGAACAGGTATCAGGTATTAAAAAAAAAAAGAAAATTTGTAAATAGATTTATCTCTGCTGTACAGTAAGTGTTGAGTGGGTCAATGTAATGGAAATATAGCTGTCAAGTATATATTACACGGTATGTTTTTTGATATTGCTATTAAAGTAACTTATTTTATTATAAGTATTACAGAAGGTTAATTTAATTTTTGCTGAAAACATTGCATTTATTATATTAATTAATATTTAATTATTATAATAGTCTATATTATTTTTATTAACTTTCGAGTCATACCACCTTACCGTAGAACAGTGTGAATAAGTTCATGATATAAATAGGTAGTAGTTTAAAAGTTAAAACCAACCTGAATATTTTTAAAATGTTATTGTGTATAGAAATTATAATTATAAGAATTCAATGAAGATTTCATGCAGGTATCTACGATATGTTATTGTAGGTTAACCAAACCAATATGGGCCTAAAACCCTTTTTATCTTCCTTCAAAATGTCTAAGTCATGCTCTGAATTAGAATAGCTCACATAGGTTACAACTTACAATTGATATTTTTATGGACAATATCTAATGCACTTGAATTATAATTATTAGTTTTTATTTTCCTCTTATGTGTAACTAACGTACTGACTAACCTTTTGTTCGATGACTTATTGTTGCCATTAGTGTAGTCTTTCCCGAACCGCTAGATTAAATAGAATAAAATAAAAACCCATGTTAGTACATAACTTAGTAGTTAGTGTTTAAAATTATATTTTATAATTACCAACCTTGGACCCATAATTCCCAAAAGAGTACCACATTCAACATTTCCGCTAACTGAAAATATTATATGAATATTTTATTAGTTATCACTTATCAATATCATAGTACTTTAAATAAGTAACAATGTCAAAATATTATCTGTAATATTTACAAAATATTTCTTTCAGAAATTAAGTATTTAAATGTTTATATACTTATGAACTAGATCAGGGGTCTTCAACCTACGGAGCCAAGGGTTTTTTACTGGCCCTCCAAGCTAATTAATGTTTTGATTATTTCCATTTAGTTTTCATTGTTTTTAATTTATTAGTTTTTTCTTTTGGTGTCATTTGTAACAGCTTATAATAGTAGTTTATACCTATATTATACTAATTACTAATACTAACTTATAACAGAATAACTCATTATAAAATAAAAACAAA